>APFE031279150.1:4009-26808 GCA_000404065.3 Pinus taeda
AATATACATATAGTTGGGGGTTTTCAGCTGCATGCTTTCCCCGTGATATACTGTGTTGATATGTGTGATTGATGCTTCAATGTGTGCATGCGATTGTTTCTTTAATACTGCAAATTGATGATGAACGTAGAGGAGGTTATGTATTATGCATGTATTCCGTAACTAGTGTATAATTAAGATAATCTCTATGAATAAGTGTTATATTATTCAAAATTTCTACACTTTGTTCTCGAGCAAGAAATGTTCACATCGGTCCCGATATGGATTACATTATATTCCTTACCTTTAGATTATTGGTTGTCGGAATCCTTAAAAGCTATAGGTAACAAATTAGGACATTTTATAAAGATATCAGAGGTGAATCTGCAAGGAAAATACACCTCCTTCGCCCGCATATGTGTAGAAATGGACTTATCGGGAGCACTCCAGGATGAAATCATCCTGGAAGTTTATGATGAAGGATGGGTTCAAGTGGTCGACTATGGACATATCCCATTCAGATGCCACAATGTCATGAACATGGGCACCTCTTTATAGAATTCCCACTCAACAAAAGAGAGGACAACTTGAAAAGTAACATCGGAAAAGACCCTGAAGGATACACCAAAGTAGCAGGCAGGGGGAAAGGAGGGGGGAGAAAACACCAAAAGGAACCCAGTGAGAACAAGCTACTAAGTCACAACAATTTTGAGATTTTAGAAGAAGAGGGGGAAGAAAATGGGAGGAGTAACGACCAGGAGAATATTTCAACAGAGAAAGGAAAAGAGGATAGCATGGAAATCACACAGGAAAATAATGAACTAAAGGAGGATCCACTAAGCACTATAGGGCTTGGAAGAGACTAGGAGATGACCCCAAGTGAAGGAGGAACAGAGGACCAAGACCTACAGGAGACTCTTGATAGGGAGAACCTTGAATTAGAACAGTTTCTAGAACAGGGAACCAACAAAGGGATTGACTCTCTGCCACAAGAGGAGTTTGATAGAGTGTAACAACTATTCCCTTGAAGGTCCCAATCAAAGGCTGCAGGAGTCAAAAGGAATCATGATTTCTAGGAGAATAAAGGTTTCAAAAAAATGGAGATTACATTAGGAGACTCCATAAAAAACCCAGGTAAGAAAAGAGGGAGAAGGAGATAGAATGATCTCCTGTCAGAATGTGGGAAACTCCTAATTAAATCAAGTAATATGAAAGATCTTACCATTTACTCTTTCACAAACACATCATTATGAAGCTCACAACTTGGAACATTAGGGGGATAGGTAATAAGAGAAAGCAAAGAAATCTCAATAACAGAATAAAAGTGGAAAACCCAGACATGGTGTTTATACAGGAAACTAAATTCTCAGTAGAACAGGATCAGAGTACTTCACAACAAATGGCTCATAAAATTTGAATTTCTTGAAGTTAAAGCAAACAACATAGTGGGGGGATTCTTACCCTATGGAATCTGCAGAAATTTGAAATCATAGATGCAGAAGCATATAGAAATCACCTTTCAATGGTAATTCAACCTTTGGGGGACAAAGAGTGCTACTTGATCACAAATGTCTATGGTCCTCAAATGCTAGAAGACAAACTAAAGCTCCTCACTTCTTTGGAGGAACTAAGAGAGAGACACTCTATTATCCCCTGGATTATGGGAGGGGACTTCAACATGATCAGATCCCTCTCTGAGAAAAAAGGGGGAAGCAGAAGGTTAGGACGAGACTCACTTTCATTTTAGAACTTCCTAGACAACATGAGATTGGTAAGTATGGAAACAATAAATGGCACCTTCACATGGAATAACAAGAGAGGGGGAATCGCCCAAGTTGCATCAAAATTAGATAGATTCATAATCTCGGAGGATCTCCTTCTTTTCGGTCACACTATGACAACGTGGATCCTTCCTTTTGGAGGCTCGGGCCACTTTCCTATCCAGTTGGAAGCTTCTTTTATTGGAACCCTGAGAACAAACCTTTCAGGTTCGAAAATTAATGGCTCACTCACCCTAATTTCATCACTAATACTAGAAATTGGTGGGTGGAAGACATGCCCACCCAGGGCACGAAAATGCTCCCCCTGCATCAAAGCCTCAAACATATCAAACATAGGCTCAAAGAATGGAACAAAAATGAGTTTGGCAATATTTTTGAAGCCAAAAGAGAAGTAGAAAGAAAATTACAAGAAACTAATCAAATTCTCATCAAGGAAGGATTCATAGAGGAAAGGAA
Source organism: Pinus taeda (assembly GCA_000404065.3). NCBI lineage: Eukaryota > Viridiplantae > Streptophyta > Pinopsida > Pinales > Pinaceae > Pinus > Pinus taeda. The sequence goes on from APFE031279150.1 coordinate 6,226, forward strand.
AATACAGGTGGACTCTCTGTAGCAAGAATGGGACGATAGATGTCAGTAGGAGGAAATCTTCTGGAGACAGAAATCTAGAGTAAATTAGATTAAGGAAGGGGAGAGAAACACCAAATTCTTTCACAACCATGGAACATAGGGCTCAAAACAGAATCACAAAAATCTTAGATCTGTAAGGGAAAGAGTTAAATACTCATAAAGAAATCGAATCTGTTTTGGTGCAACATTTTCAAATCGTAGCAGAGGAAACAATTGCAGACAAATATCAATTCATTAAGAGCTTCACAAAGAACATTCCAAAATTGGTGACCAGGGAAGATAACTATAATCTCAACAGGCCAGTAATAGAGGAAGAGGTCAATGAAGTAATCAAGGAGATGCGCAATGGGAAAGCTCCACACCTGGATGGATTCAGTGTAGACTTCTTCAAAACATGCTGGGAAATAGTCAAAGATGACATTCTAGATGTGGTGGAGGACTCAAGAAAATATAAAACAATTCGTAGAGCGATTAATGAATCTTTCATAGCATTAATCCCTAAACAGGAAAACACCAAGACACCAAAAAGATTTAGACCCATAGCTTTATGCAATGTGGTGTACAAAATCATTTCCAAAGTTATTGCTAACAGACTCAAACCTCTACTACCATCACTCGTGTTAGAGGAGCAAACATGATATGTGGAAGGCAGACAAATTCTCAACAATATCATCCAAGCTCATGAAGTGGTGCACTCTCTCAAGACCAATAAGTAGGCAGGGATGATAATACAACTGGACATAGAAAAAGCTTATGACAAGCTAAGCTGGCCTTACATAAAGCAAATCCTTAAAGCTTATGGCTTTGACTGCAACTGGATAAAGTGGGTCATGGCCCTAGTTACCTCAACAAGCTGCTCTATCCTTCTCAACGGCTCTCCATCAAGAACCTTCAAGCCTTCAAGGGGCCTTAGGCAAGGCGATCCTCTTTCCCCATTCCTCATTCTCATGATGGAAGGATTGGGCAGAATGATCAACTCTGCCAAGGAGGAAGGAAGAGTCAAGGGGCTAAAACTCACTTAGAATATGGACACATTGACTCATCAACAATTTTTGGATGATACTATGCTGCAGGGTACACCCACTATCAAGGAAGCCAAAGCCTTCAAACAAATCTTGCATGATTTCGCAATGATTGCTGGCATGGAGGTAAGCCTCACAAAATCAAAAGTTTTCTTTTTTAATACATATATTTCCATCCAAAGAAATCTCTCCAGAATCCCGAGATTTCAAAGAGAAAATCTTCCCTCTAAATATCTGGGAATGCCTCTCACTGATAAACCTCTGAATAAGGAAGTTTGGGAGTCAATTACAAATAAACTAAAGGGCAAAGTCAATAACTGGACAAACAGATCTTTGAATTTAGCAGGAAGACTAATTCTTACAAAGGCTGTTCTAGAATCTATTCCAGTTTTCATGTTCTCAGCACTTCCTGTCCCAAAAGGAGTTTCACAACAGATCAAGAATATTCAAAGAAACTTTCTTTGGGGCAAAGGGGAAGAGAAGAAGAAGTAGGCCCTGGTAGCATGGGAGAAGCTTTGCAAACCCAAAACCCATGGTGGTTTAGGTCTCCACGACTCGGACACCCTAAGCAAAGTCTTGGGGGCAAAACTTTGGTGGAGATGGCTAAAGGAGACCAAAAATCCATGGTCCAAGCTATGGTAACAAAAGTATGCAATGGATTGGCAGGAGGAGGACCACATTCGGATGTCAGGGCACATTAGGGGTTCTCATATCTAGAACAAGGCTTGGGAGAACAGAGCCTTAGCTCAGAAACAAAGTTTTTGGGAGATAAGAAATGGGAATCTCACCTGGTTCTGGGAGGAAAACTAGTAGCAGGAACAAAATCTCTGCAGAGAAGGTCTAGAAAGCATAAAAAATGATGTAGAAATTTCACCTGTAGATCAAAATGATATATGCAATTTCCTAAAGCATAATACTTGATCTACTTCTATAAAACATTAAGCGGAAGAAAAATCGATTCCATGAGAAACATCAAGCATAAACACATATAATTGATGAAGAGAAATAATCACACATAACACAAGATGTATCACTGGGGAAAGCACCAGCATAAAACCCCCAACACTGTATCATCAATCAAGTGGAAATCCTCTTCTGGTTACAAAAAATATCAGCTCAAGAGCTATCCTGTACTCTTTGCAATCAAAAGATGAAGATCATAGACTCACTAGGCCTCAATATATTGGCCACGATTCCTCTAATCCCCTATTTCCTTGCACAATTTTGATTGGGGTCCAATTACAAAACATATGTGAATTGGCCCTAGATCATACCTATTGTCAACCTCAGGTCCAACTACGCAAACCTTGAGGACACTAGTTCCTCCTGCATGCAAGGAATATTCCATGGGAAGATCCAAGCATCTGATAGTACACTGTCCCTCATCTGATCTCAATTGGGTCTTTGTTTGAACTACCATGCATTAGTTATCCATGAGAAAATACTTAGCTATCTAAAATAATAATTGTCACATGCATGCAATCATTAACAAACTATATTTTATTATTTTAACAACTTGTTAAAATAATTTAACTGGACTTGACTAGTTAGCACTAAGTCAACTGATTCTCTCATTATAGAACTCATACTTAATTCCTTAATCAGTGGAAAGAATAAATGATAAATTCCTCAATTAGTGAGACAACTAATTGCATGTTCTCACAAAGACTTCAAGTTTAATTTTTACAACTAACTCATGGAGATTAATCAGTTAATATTTTAAACTGCTGTTAAGACCAAATTCGATTTTACTTCCTATAGATAGACTAGAGACTGCTATAAATAGGAAGGGACCTAGGAAATGCTATTTTTAGAAATTTCTATTTTTAGCAGTTTCACCTCTCACCCAAGGTGGGCAATGACCTCACTGGCCAAACTGCTATTTTTAGACATGCTATTTTTAGGAGTTCTATTTTTAGCACATTCTAAATTTAGCATTTCTTGTTGCACACTTTTCAACAAATGACACCCTTAACAAAGGACTAAAAAGTGTAAGGGACTTTTGGGATCAGTCTAGAGAGGAAGGGAAATGGAGAATCTAGAAAGTTCTAGATTACAATGTAGAGACCCCTTTGAAAGCCCAAGCTAAAGTTCTTGAAGAGATTCTAGAAAAGAGGCAAATTTTAACTTCAACCTCGAATGATCTACTCAGGTGGGGTAGAAACAATGAGGGCAACTTCAACCTCAAAGAAGCCAAAAGAATAATCACCGGATTTGACCATCCAAATCCTAACAAGACTTGGAAAAACCTTTGGAGCAACCCTCATTGGATGAAGATCAAACTGTTCATGTGGCTAGTTTAGCATAAAAAGATTCTGACCTAGGAAAATAATAGAAAAAGAGGATTTGAAGGTCCTTCAAAATGCCATTTATGCGGCCTGCAGGAGGAGACCATGGATCACATTCTCAACCTTTGTACGTTCATCTCCTCTATATGGAATTGGGTCACCTCTATCTTCAACCAAACAGTCAGAAAGGATGATGACATTATTGTAACTTTAAAGAATTGGAGAAAAGACTTCTCAGATAATGCGACAATCAATGTAGCCTGGAAACTGGTTCCAGGTTTTTTGATCTGGGATGTGGGGAAAGAACGCAACAACAGGATCTTCAAAGATAAATCTGGTTCAACTCAAGGCATCATGGATCAGATCCTAAATCAGCTCAGAGAAATAGTTACTATCTTTCTGAAGCATCCTCCTAAGAAACCCCCTTGTCAAAGGGACACTCACGTCCTTGAACAACTGGGAATTCAATATTATGTCCCTTTAGGCACCAAGAAGAAAGCAAGGCATAGATTAGATGGCAAGGCGTTATGGAAACCCCCTCCCCATGTCTTCCTGAAACTCAACATAGATGGAGCCTCGAAAGGGAACCCAGGGGATGCGGGTTACGGGGGAGTCATAAGAGATGCAGAGGGCAATATCAAAGTCATTTTTCACAGTCATTTGCGGAAGGCTACCAACAATATGGTAGAACTCATGGCCATTGAGCAAGGTCTAGAAATCTTGATGGACTACAATTTACATAATACAATCATAGAGGCAGACTAGGAATTAATGACTAATTCGGTCAAAAGGATAGGCACTGGCACAACACCAGACAAAGTTTCAAATCACTGGTGACATTCCCAAGTTTTTCATCAAGTACAATCTCATCTTAGAACACTTAGAACTTTGAGCTTTGTTCACGTGTGCAGAGATGCCAACAGAGTGGCGGATAGGCTAGCTAATGAAGGGGGGATTTTCACACGAGAAAACAAGTGTTGCTTGTGAGAGTTCGCTTAGAATGGACAATTGCACAAGGACTGCAACAATTTGGCGCGTGAAGATAGGGATCATTATCAACACTCTAAGGGGAAACAACTAGCAAAAATCTAAGTTGACGGAAGTCTTGGTTTTAATTAACTGACAGCCCAAGTTTTGGATCTTGTAGAGAAATGAAAGTCAGAGAAAAAAGAGCGTGAAACTAGAAAGTGGTGATTTTGCTACAGTTACCAGGGTTATCGGAGGTCCGATTGTATCGTAAGTGGTTTTACCGAAAAGTCTCCGATGCCACAAACGAAGTTACACGTGGCGCTAGGATGAAAGAGAATACCGCCTTCATCAGACAAGTTTCTCCTGATCTTCTCTTCTGCCCGGTATCCTTCACAACCATCGGATTTGGTGGTAGCAGATCTAGGGCTGAGGTTTGTCGGTCTTGTTGGTGGTGGGACCATGAATGTTTTTCTATAGCTTCCCTGCTTATCGGGCGTTGGCAATACCATAAGTGGGTTTTTGGATAAGCCTCCGATGCCACTGTCCATGTAACACGTGTCCTCAGGTTGTTTGTGATTACTTCTCTCATCGGACGGGTAATCCTAGTGCTTTTTGTCTACCGGATATCCCTTTCAGCTGTTGGATATGGCGGATGCAGATCAATGAATCTATTTTGTCATGCTTGTCCACCACCAGCGGGTCTCTCTTTCTCTATTGGGTCTGGTCGTTGGCTTTTTGGGTTGTATAGTTTTGTGGGCCCTTAGCTGCGTTCTTGCGCTTGTGGCAAAATTCCCTAACTTAGGGTGTTTGTATATTATGTAACCTATTTGTTGCTTAATTTGAATAGAAGGTCCGATTCTTACTTGAGCAAAAAAAAGAAATTAAATTTTAGCCCTCCATTTAGATTCTAGATTGAATTTGAGTTATAAGAATCATTTCCCTTACATGCTAAAAGACATGGACATCCTTCTCAAGGGAAGCTTTATATGATATCAATATTTTTCTCATGCTTGCTATTAAGTTTGTAGTGATAGTCTAGTGTAGAGTCCTTTCCCTTTGGCTCTAGAGAGTAGTTGAATTTGAAAATTTCATGTATTGCTTCAATCTTATTTTCTATTTTTGCTTATTATATTACTTTTTACTAGCTTCAAGATGTTCAAATTTTGAATTTTTTTTATCCAGATGAATCAATTTTATGTACGAAACTACACATGACATTCTTAATCATGCTATTATGTTATATTCTACATCAATACATATATGTTTGTCAACAATTTGGAGTACTGTTCTTTTGAAATGCTCATTCTCCTCTCTAGTTTGTTTTCTAAACCACAACTTGAGATGTTAGTTTTCTCCATCTGGTAAGTGTCTCATAGATGACAAATTTATTATACATAAAGATTCATAATAAAATATTCTTTTCCACTACTAATAAACATTTTATTTTGTTTCGAGCTCAAATTTTCTTATTTGCAGCCTCAACACTGCTTCACTTGCGTATATGATTCCCTTTGGTTTGGATGTTGGTGTAGATGTGAGGTTGGTATAACTTATTCAAAAATATCACTAAGAGAAAATTTTATAAGGATATTCAATTTCTCGACTTAAATTTCGTTCAAAATTTTTATTCTAGCTATTTACATTGCAGTACACGAGGTTCCAATGAAGTAGGAGTTGGACACTCACATGCTGCACGGTTCTTAGTGCATGGTGCACTTTACATGTCATTCATGGAGGCCCTCATCATAGGAACTAATTTATTCTCTATTTGAAATGTCTGGGGCTATGCTCATAGCAACGAAAGAGAGGTAGGTAACTATGTTTCAAGCGTGATGATGCTACTTGCATCCTCAACCATTTTGGATGGAATCCAAGGTGTTATATCAGGTAGAAAATATTTCCCATAGATTTATTTAGATCTGGAATAGTCTAGAATCACAGTCACCCACACACACCTACCTCAGAGATCATGTTTTCTAAAATTTCAACACTTTTGCAAGTATTGTTGGAGGATGTGGATGGAAAAAATTAGGTTCTTATGCAAATATTGGGGAATTCTATGTGGTTGCATTCCAATAACATTCAATTTGGCCTTTGTACTCCATCTTGGAGCTAGGTCCAGTTTTATCCTTCTCTGCTTGATTTCAATTTTTCCTTTCAAGGTCAATAAATGGAGTACAGATGCAAACATTACTCAAATTTAAACTCCTTATTGATAGTTGAGTAAAATCACACTTTCTAGGAATGAAATAATAAATGAATCACTAATTTTATATTGAGAGTCTCACTGTTTTGATCAACTTTCCGTTTTCCATAGCCCATAGATATAATATATTATATACTTGATGGGATTTTAAATCTCCCCATCCTGCTGAAAATATTTGCTCAAACTTTGAAATGAGTGCCCAATATCACCTAATATTGAGAGCTACTATGGTTGGATGCTTTGTTGTTTTTCTTTTCCAATTTTCTGGTGTGGATATATATGTAAATTGTTTGAAACTAGAAATAAATTGAAAAACTATAAGACGAAATGGCTATACATCATTTATAGATGTTGTTGTTACTCATTTAGAGTCATGGATGTGTGTAAGTTAGCATGTTGTTACTAATTTAGAGTCATGGATGTGTGCAGGTTAACATATTTACATGAAGCGTTGGAGCCCAACGTTGTTCATAGAGATAAAAAAATCTAGCACCATTCTATTGGATAAGCATTGGAATGCCAAGGTTTTAGATTTTGGGTTGGCCAAGCTCCTTGGATACGAGAAAAGCTATGTCACAACCTAGGTAATGGGAAATTTTAGGTAAATATTTATCCCTATCATGCTATCTATTTTCAAGGCCTAGTATTTGGTATTGAACCTCTGAAATTCTTTCTCATTTTGTTGGATTAATAGCCTACAAACTGAAGGGAATCATTAGCTTTGCTGCATGAAAGAATCAAGTTTATGTAATATGTAATATTCCAGAGAAACACAAAACCAAATACACGACTTGAACTGCATAACATTTTGGTGGATGAACTACCACCTTTCTGAGTTTAATCACTAAATATACATAAGAATTATCCTAGAGACATGCTTAAAAATATCAATCAAATAAATATAAGTGTGTCACAACAAGAGGAAACTACAACAAAAATTTGAATCACATATTTGTTTACTTTCATAGGTTCCTCACATTAGGTATTAAAGACTCTTAAAATGTGAGTAGACTTAGTTAGATTTGAAAGACTATTTCATCCATGGAGTTTATAAGTGTCTAGCAAACATTGGCATCCAAACTTGTACATTCAAGCTCGAAATATTCATCTTGAAGGGCTACCATCAGTGCTACAACCTCTTCTTCTTCGTCATCAAGAACATGAATAACAAGGTAGGGGTTCTTGTCTACCAGTTGGAACTTATAAAAAGTGAATATATAGAAGGCAAGGCTTACAAAAATTCAATAACAATAGGCCAAGGTAGGGGTTCTTGTCTACCGGTTGGAACTTGCAAAATGTGAATATATAGAAGGCAAGACTTACAACAATTCAACAAGAAGAGTTCATTGGTTTTTTCCAAATGAATCTCATAAAATAAAATAGCCAAATTGTACAATGTATATTCTACAAATAGTGGCTGCACCCTATAACTCGCACCTTACCACTATTGTATTAGCCTCTGGTCCTTGAATCACTATGAATAATCACTGTTTGATGTGCCTAACTTGAATGCTGATTTGTTGCACATTGAGAGATTCAAAAATCAAGATTTTCAAACCACCCATTGGCAGTCCCTTTCGGAAGCTAAAAAAACTAATTGACATTATGGTCATTATATGGGTTCTTGGTGTAATTTCCTCCATATTTTCTTCAGCATGCAATAGTCATTCACAAAGAAAGGTTGTGACAAGGTAATTCAATGTAAAAAGTTTTGTTAGTGCTTCCTTGGAAAATAAATTATAAAGGTAATGGATTTCATTTTTTCATGAGGAATTTGTTGAAGCTGTGATTCATTCTAAAGTTATGGGTAAAACTAAAGAAATTGAAAGAAAGATCCTAGACAATACGAAAAAATTTAAGATTGTACTACGTATTTTATTTCTAATTGAATTTTTGACCAATTATTTGTGTATATATACATATAATTCTAAATTATAAATTTAAAATAAAAATAAAAGAATACACTAAAAAGCTTAAATTTAATATATTAATTATTATTTGCTTGATTATGGAAACGAAAGTACAACTTTTTTAATTTAATAATCCTATCGGTGTCTCTATGCATCCTTTGTGACAATTACTACTACTACTACTACTAATAATAATAATTTAACATAAGTTGTAATTGAGATATTTTATGATTTTTTTTTTTTTTTTTTTTTAAATTTTAGCAACATGAAATGTATTTTGAAGTAAGTGCTTTGATGTTTATTACGTATTGATGCTAATCTACATTTACCCTGTTGGAAGTAATGCTTCTATGTGTGTCATGTGCATTATAGGTTGTCATTGAGAGTTCCAAGGTGTTATTCTAGAATTTGTTGTTTCGTATGTGTATGAATTGTAGTTGTGTCACGTACGAGTTATATATCCACTTTTTTAGGATCTAGATTTGTTGATGTCAGTAATCTATATCCTATATATGTAACCATTGTGATTAATAAAGGTATGAAGTGTGATTTGTGTGTAACAATGCACTCTCTCTCATTTTCTAACATGGTATCAGAGTCTATTCTGGCTTAATTCCCTTGCGGGAAGGGTCGGGAGCATAGAGTCTTGATTTTTATCACTCTATACATAAATTAGTTTAGTGTGTGAATTTGTTTTGTGTGTCCGCGTGTGTAGATTTGTTCACATGTAGATATGAACAATTTCACAGTGTTGAGGGTTTTGTGGTGTGATCCTTCTTCCATGTTAGGCCATTCTGTAGGGGGCCAATTGGGGTTCCATCAATTTATCCATCAAGGAAAAAACCTATGGAGAGCCTCATCTCATTCCTACCTTCTATTTGGTTAGGAACATTAGAAGTTATAGAAAGTTTTGTTTAGTTATGTTTTGTGGTTGAATATTGATAGCTTCTCGAGCTGCTCATAATAAGGAACAACCTTTTGGATGTGGGAAAGAAAGGGAATTTAGACCTTGTTTCCATTAGATATATATATTTGAGCCTCCTAGTGGCTATGCTACACTATCATAAAATCAAATGTGAGACCAACCTCGCCGCTTGAAATTGAACCATGAAATTTGCGACGGATCTGTCAGTGGCTGTAAAGTCAAGGGGTCGAACTGTGTGGAGCATGCAATCATTTGCAAATATATTTTTAGGCATGACAAAGCTCATTATCGATTGTAAGTGGTTATGTCTAGAGGGAATTCCCATGGCAAAAAGAGATCGATCTTTGCCAAAGAAATACCCTACAAATAAATGATGCTGGACATACCTCGATAAAAGGTATATTGAATCATGGCTACACAAGCAAAGGTGACGAACATATTACACACAACAATATGAATATTAGTCACCATTGCAGATGCTTGTTTCTACAAGATGGAGATTTGATAATTTTTTTTGGCTAAATACCATGAGATCCATTGTCATATTCCACAATTACATATACATTATCAAGGATATCTGATATCTTTTCATTGAGGTTGCCTATATCAGTTATGGAGGCAACAACATGATCTATCAGGAATGATATGATGTTGCAATGGAATTTTCACTACCAATGCTACTCTAATACATATCTACATAGACTGAATAGAAGAATTTGGTTTTATCTTCGTCTGTTTTGGTGTTTTGTTGCATTTTGGTGCTTGGTTGTTATTTTATTTTTAAAATTATTTTGGTATGTAAAAATATGATGCAAAACCACAAAGAACATGCCAATTATTGAACAAATTGATGTGACTTGTCGTGCTTCGACAACATTGGTTACAAGTTTTTCTTAATAAGGTCAATGATGCAAGAAAATTGACTTTTCCTACTATTTTCACTTCCACAAACCTGCAATATTAAGAATAACAAACAATGATATCGTTTCTAGCAGTCACAAAACTAATAATCCACAATTTTATGCTAATTCAGTGATCCAAATTTTATTGGATTGGATTGATATATTAATCACAAAACATGTTTCCATGCTTTCTTTTGAAATCAAATAATCATATCACACTTCACATAGAACTATTAAATTCACAATTATGCATAAAATCTCATTCATTAAACTAGCTTTGTACATACATATGCTCAGAGGCATTCATTCTCTCTATGGCTTGGTTTCCCTTTCATTTAGCCATTAGATTTTCCCTTAGGCTTACAACAATTAAATACAAAGTTACAACAAAAGTAGATTTTTCTAAATCCATAAATCACCCATTGATTTATTCCCTAAAGCTCTCATGATTTATTCACTAAAGCTCTCATGAATTATTCCATAAATCTCTCATGTTTTTTAAGATAACTTTTCTTTTTTCCTTATGGAAAAAATCTCTCTTATCCTCAACTTTTCTAAAACTATTTTATAATAATGAAAAGAAACTAAGAATATTTACAATTAAGGAATTATATTTCCTTTACAATATTTAAACCCCTTTTGGAGCTTTTCTTCAAAAACCTTGATGTATTGGAAACTAAAATTCTCCTGCATCAAACTCCCAAGCTAGAAAAAATTCATGACCTCTTGGTCATGTGCCATTAAAGCCTGAATCCTCCCAGATCCCAAACTTTGTTTTGTAGTCTACTATTAATTTTGCCGATGTACACTTGTGCAGTCAAATGTATCATGTTCCTAAGTGTCTCCTTCTTCCTCATTGACATCCTTATTTCTTCAATTCCAATGTCCAGCTTATGCTTTTGTTGGGACATGCTGGTAGCACTTCTTATTTGTATTGGTATTTTGGAATTTAAAATTTTTATGGATGCCATTCTCATTTCATTATCTCCATAATCACACATTTTTCAAAGAGGTGTAAGACACTTGAATGCCTTCTCCATAACTTCTTTATGAAAGATTGACTTTCATTTTCTACAGATTCACTATAACAAATAATCAGCTCATTAAATTCTTCCTGATCTTCCTGTTTACCTTTTTCATCTTGCTGACTATCCTCTTGATTGTCCTAAAAAATAATTTCCTAGTTTGTATCTTCTTGTTGAAAATAAAATAAAATTTCATTTTCATGAGACAAACTTTCCTCATCCTCTCCCATTTCATATTCTTCTGATTTTCAATGCTATCCTTTGTCTTCATCTCTAGGAAATAACATAGATTCTATCTCCTTTATTACACATTTATCTTCATCAAATTTTTTTTTTTACTTGCAAGCATATAATTTGTTTGAAAACTAAAATTCTCCTTTATTTCCTTAGATGTAATAGGCAATTCTTCCTTGCTAGGTGTTACCACTCAAACTAGCAAGGGACCTAAGGGGAATCCCTGAAGGGCAAATGCTAGGCCAAGGGAAACAAATGGAGTCTTAGCCCACTTTCACCTCAGCTAAGGCTCCCTTATATTTACAAAATTTCACTAATGGGAGGAGACCAAGTATGTGTGGAGTCACTAATTAAGGATAAGTCAATGGATATGAGTGAATTGAATAACCCTTTCCTACAATTTGAAGCAGAAAGATTGCTTGCTTTGTAAGCAAGGTACTAGGTAATATAAGGAAAGGAAGAGAGGATTTGAGGGTTTGGTTTATGGGATAAGATGTGTGAAGGATTTTCCAAATCATTAAAATCCTTGTTAGAATTGGTATTACAGATGGTTCTTGAAGGATGGTATTTCAAAGGAATGGGACCACATGGGGCAAGTGGACCCAGTTTAGGGTATGAGGGAGGAATGTAGCTACGAATGATATTCTTACCCTAGATAAGGTGGAGAAAGGATCAAAGAAAATATAATTACTCAAAGATGTTGGTTTGACCATGGGAAGTGCTAGCCTTGGGGATGGCAGGGTAAGTTTTGGTCCTGGATCTAGGGCTTGTCTTTTCTCTCAATTCCACTGTCAAAATGTCTTCAAGTTTTGAGGAGGGATAGAGGAAATGCCAATGTAGGAGACCCTAGGAGATAAATTTTTTAGTGGCTATCTTGTTGAGAAATTGATGCCCTAGGCACACCAATGTGGCTAGACTTGGGAGAAGGCGAAAGAATAAGATTTTTGGTGACCACCCTTGGTAGATCAATGCCTTAATCCTTGGGATAATAGAGTCTATGTTTATTTTGTGTAATATTTATTGGTTCCCAATCAAGGAGGCCTCAAAATTACTTCACAAACCCTCTAGGTCAAGTGAAAGCAATCTTGCAGCTTTTATATTTCAAATGCGCAAGAGGAATGACTTATTAGGGTCCAATTTTAACCCTAGGATATTTCTCTCATACTACATGGCCTATACATGGAGAGAACGTTATAAAAGAGACAATTCCACAATATTAAGCAATAATTTTCATGTAGCAATTCATCATAAGACAACGAAAAATCAAGCATATATGACAAAAGTAACAAGAATAACATCAAAATTTCATACTTACATGTAGTAGAGTATATCCAACCATTCAAAACTGACAATGGAGAATCTCCAAGAGAATATAAACTAATAACCATACATCAAAATTCATCCATAAATGCTCCAATTCATCCTCCATAAAAAAGTGCGAAATAGAGAGAGATTCAATCCAAAGTGATGATGATAAATGATCTCACCTCACTTGTATTTATACACATCTTAGGAGTTCAAATTAGCCTCCTTGGCCTACATAATCCCTAAAAATATATTAATGTGCTAATAATACAACTTTTGGTGATAAGCCCACCAAACTAGCTCATAAATGAAAAAGTAAGCCTCTCAAGAGGTCAAATAATAATATATGCATGTTGTATGGCCCTCTAAGAGGCCTAATGAGGTCCATGGGTTCCACAATGAAGAATAGGACCCAAAAAATCAATGGACAAGGGGTTGGCCCTTTTAATAACCTTTGGTGCTCCAAATGATATGTGGGGGCACACAAGTGTCCTCATGGGTCTCCAAACCAATCAAAGATGCCTGTAGGTGGTCTGTAAGGGCTAGGATGATAATGTAGATGATTCCACATCATCGTACAAGTCCTGGATCAATTGACAAGTGTATGGTGTACATCTTGGGCCAGCTGGGCATGATGGACCAGGTGCATCCTCCTCGTCCAATAAGTGAACCACGAGCAATATTTGAATGGATATAGGGATCCATGAAGTGAATTCTATTGTTGTGGAGGCCCATGGATCTCAATCCTCACCATATATGTGCCAATTTAGCACATATAGGGAGACCAAACCCAAATGGAAACCATCTGCAATCCTATATAAGATCCAATGCATCTCCCGACCTTCCAGTATAACATGTCATTAGAGAAATTGAGTTAATAAGCTTTCCTAATCATGAACAACAGGTGGGGACTTCATATTGGTCTGCCCTTCCATAATGGGCTTTGCGATGTGCCAATGTATCCTAAAATCCTACCGGGGTTAACCAAGTATCCTATTAGGTGGTTTCTACCTCTAAAGGGGATAATATAGTCAAGGTACATCTATCAAAAGGTGGTGGCATGTGACAAATGGGTGGATGAAGTAGGGGATGAGAAGGGGCAGACCTAGGTCACATGCTGGGGTACAAGGGTAGCTAATAAGAGGGAAGCCCACGCTCGGGTTTATAATGTGTAGGAGGGAGCAATCGTGGTGAATGACGTGCCCCAACCTTGATCTTTCCACCCTTCTTTATATGTCTTTTTCCTTTTAATGTTTTTCTTTGATTAACTGCTCGGTGATAAAGGGGTCAGAGCATGATGTGTAAGATTTAGTAGTGGAATCCCCTTTTTAAGGTGGGGCAGTTCATTTCCCATCAGAGGTTGGAAAATCATGGGTTCCTATATGATGAAGGAGGCTCATAGATCCTGTAGGAACCAGGGTGATGGCCATGATGATGGGGTAGAGTTCATGTATTGGATTTTTCTCACGTGTTAAATGTTTTTTTCCCGACCATATTTGCATTTTGTGGTACATTTTCTTGTTGAATGTGGTCATATATGATTTTATCTTTATTTTTAGCTGCATCAAACTATGGGCTTCATTACAGGCCATGACCCAAGATGTGGGAAAAGGGAAGGGGCATGCTAACCTTATGTGGACCCAGTGGAGGAATGTGGACCCAGGTGGGAGAAATGATGAATGGGGTAGTAATGAATGGAAAGAGGGTAATATAAGTAGATAAGGGAGTGGGACCATCCACCAAAATTGGGGTTTCCCATGAAATACCATCCTTCGAGCCAAATGGTCAGCAAAAGAGATCCAACATGACTAAAATCCAAGGTTAATACCTAAAAGGGGTCTAGAGGACAAGAGCACATACCTAGCCCATTATTTCCATCGAATCCCCCCATTAATCCATGCCCAAAAGTGTCCATGATAAGCAAACTACAATACTAAATTTCCAAAGGATAAGACATACCTTTAGGTTTTGGAGGCCCACCTTGAAACATATGATCATGGCAGAAGGGCAAGGGACCACATGGCTAGCTTAGGTTGCTGATAAGTGATACAATGAGCTAGCTGGTGGCTGTAAGGGATGCTGGGTGCCGGTTGAGGATGATCTTGGAGATTTTTTTCTTCTTCTAGAGATATCACCCACAAAATGGTGGGTAACACTAGGCACTATTAAACATTTCTCCTCTTTGGCTATAATGTTAAGTTCTCTTAATAACATTTCCAACAATTTTATTTCCTAAAAATTCATAAGCATTTCATCTGAATGATTCTCTTATCCTTGCTTTGAATATCTCCATGAACTAATTTTCCCATGTTCTCTTCACAAACAGGTTCTTGCAATTGTGCACCATCAACTATATTCACCCACTATGTATAATTTTCATTCTAATTTTTCTTATGAAACAATGACATTTCATCTTCCTTTGTAACAATAATTTTCTTTTGTTCTTCTCTTGTGATTTCAAAAATCATACCTCCACCTTATTTATCCTGTACGACATTTATGAGTTACTCTCCAACTTCATCAACACCTACAACCATACATAGATCATTAGTTTTAAAATCATAAGACTCTATGGTCTCATTTGATGACTCAGTGATAAATTCCTCATACTGCTTTAAAATTTCCACATAGTTCAAAATATATTATGTAGATCTCTTCTCATCATCCTCATCACTATCCTCACCAAGTAATAGTCCCTTCTCTGGTTCACAAAAGTACACATTCATATTGGCTTCCCTAAGTTCTTCACTCCTCTGCTGATTACTCAACCTATTTTTTAGCTTTGCCTGTAACTTGTGCCACTTCACCTTTTTCTGTAGCACCCATCCAAATATTTAGTCTTCAACATCTTGTTGTAACATCTCCATAAGCAAATTCAACCATGCTTCCATTTCAGCAAGTTCCCTATTAAACTATTAAACTCTTCATCACTTGTTTTCTTCTTGATGTCTTTTGCCTTGACATATTCTTTCCTTTTGCCATGGATCCCACTTGAACCTTTGTTATGAACCTATGTGGCCATTATTCTTTCTATCTTTGTGAGCTTCTTCATGCTCAATAGTGAACTACAACCAATACTCTCCTTTGTAGCAAGTCCCCTCTTCTTGCTACTCAATACCTCATCAACCTTTCTTCACTAGCTTGACCTTTTGGTATTTTCTCTAGTTCTCTCCTTAGAATGTTCTCAAGCACTGCTCTTCTCCTTTGGCTGTTGCACTTACTCAATTTACTTCTTTTGAGAACTTCTACTTGTTCCCTACTTCCTCTACTACAAGGCTCTTTTGCCACAATTATTTATTCACTTGTTCTCTTTGTCACGCTTCCAAGCTATGATTGAATATCACTCTTCTTTATCTTCTACCCGCAAAAATCAATTCCTCTGCATAAATCAATTTAGAAATATAAAGACCAATTTACCTGTTGCACTACAGAAATTCTCCAATCTCCTTCTGCTATGAAAATCTCTTCTCTTTTCTCTGACTCTTTTCTTGGAAGAGCTAACTAGTGCTAATACCACTTGATATAGGAAAATTGGATTTTCCTGCTATGTTCACTTTCAAGAACCTACAATATTAAGAATAACAAACAATGATATATTTTCTAGTTGTCACAAAACTAATAATCTGCAATTTTGTGCTAATTCAATGATCCAAAGTTTATTGGATTGGATTGATATGTCAATCACAAAACATGTTTCCATGCTTTCTTTGAAATCAAATTATTAGATCACACTTCACATAGATTTCTTAGATTCACAATTATGCATGAACTCTCATTCATTTAACTAGATTTGTACATACATATGCTCAGAGTCATTCATATTCTCTATGGTCTAATTTCCCATTCATTTAGCCATTATCTTTTCCTTGAGGCTTACAATGATTAAATACAAAGTTACACGAAAAGTAGATTTTTCTAAATCCATAAATCACTCCCTGATTTATTCCCTATTAAGGCTCTCATGATTTATTCACTAAAGCTCTTATGATTTATTCCATAAAGCTCTCGTGCTTTTCAAGGCAACTTTACTTTTTTCTTATGGAAAAAAACTCTCTTATCCATAGTTTTCTAAAACTACTATATAATAATTAAAAGAAACTAAGACTAGCAATTGTCCCAAAAGGTACAAAGAGAGGCCGATAGGATTATTAAATTGGAATTGCAAAATTCAGTTACAGAATGAAATCTGATCTATGAGGAGCTTTGGGGCCTATAGATTACAAGAGAGTAGCAAAAATTTCAGTGAACATGTTAGTGAACATGTTAGTTGCGTACTGATTGGCGGTTGGAGACAAAATTGGTGTTTATACTATTTTCCACAACTTTTGCAAACATTAGCGTCAAGCGAAAATCAACAAGGGTCCAAAAAACCAAAATATTGTAAAAATCATAAAAATATCCATAAAAATTGGCACACATTGGCTAGGCCAAAACATTAACTTTGTGTATGCACTCTACTCATTTTGTCAAGCATAATATCACTAATCTCAAAATAAATATCTTTGGTTTAATCAGTCTCTTTAGTAAGAAAGTTAGTATAACATCCCACCCAGTGGTCTGTCAATGGTCACAATTACAAAATATTCAAGTCAGTATCATTCCCTTTGTTAAGATCACTTTTTTTCTCAGATAGTACTCCCTTTGTGAGGATACAGTCTCCATCTTCATTCTAAACCATTACTAATTTTCTGTAAGTAAGATAGGTATCAGATTCAGTTGCAAATCAAAAACTTTCTGGGTAGATTACATGATGCTCACAATTTTAGGAGTATGGGAGTAAAATATCTACAGAGCTGATGGATGAAAGATAGATTTTGGAATGATGGGGCTTGGAATAAGTGAGAAGGAATCCTTCCAAGGGCTTCATCGCAATGATGGGAATATGGTTTATAAACATACATTTCCCTTTTCTTGACATAACCTCTGTAAAGGATGTGACAGGAAACTTCTCCCTCATTCCCCTATGTCAACATAGTTGCAAGCAGCGAGATATGTCAACTCTGTTATGATGTTAACAACCGTAGAGTAGTGCTGCAAAAACTCAGTGGTTACAATGAATTCTTACAGTAATGCCACTCGATAGCAATTTGCAGTACAGTTGTTTTTCATGCCACATAGACAGTGCTAAGGCAACCTTACAAGTGGTAAAGAGGGATCCATGAATCTGAACATTTGAGAATATCGAAGATGAGATCTACATGAACTTGCAGAAGGACCTCCCCTGGTCTGCCGGGTGTTATAAGAGTTGCAACTTTGACACTTGTGTGCAACAATGTGAAAATTTACTTCAGAAGTTACTCCACAGTCATTGCATAAGATCCAAACCTGCTCAAATGACTGACGAGAAAGTGGTGAGGTATTTTCTCTCACGCTACTAATGGGCTCTAAAATATGCCTCCAAATTATACCACATTAACATCAGACAACTTACCATTTTGTTCTTGTAAGCTTCTGGCATTGGAGTCAAAGCAACGTACATGACAAAAAAAAATATCAGAATCCACTCAAGAAACTTAAAAAATCAATTGCCATTGGACGAAAGAAAATTTCAGAAATATGAGAAATCAAAATTAGCAAGAACACATATAATAAGCTACTCTTTATACAACCCATTATAATAAGCTACTCTTTATACAACCCATTGCAATTTGACTTCAAGATGTTCATCTTGTCGAAAATATCTACCTCTCGGTCAAGTTTCTCTCACAATTTAGACATATCACAGACAGATTTGGAGCACACTGGACAAGCAAATCTGGAAAGGACAAACAAACATGTTAGAATGTCAAGACATTTGAAATAAAATTAAAGCTGCTACAAACTGTGAGCACAGATCGCTGAAGAAGGTACCATCAATGGGCATATCAGTGCAAGTATATCTAGTATTGTGTAATAGTATAGGTAGACTGGAAACAAGAGGTTGTGAGCCAGGGCACAAAACAGGCCACATATGAAACTTACTGAAGTGTACCTACAGGATAACGCTTTAGGACGGTATTGACTTAAAATTTAAAGGCTTTCCAATTTGCTTTGGCAGAACAAGTCATTGATGGATTAGACAGGGCAGTTATGACAATGAAGAAAGGTGAAATTGCCATCGTGACTATATTTCCTGAATATGGGTATAAAGACACCCAAACTCAGAGGGACCTAGCAGTTGTGCCACCACATTCAACCCTTATATATGAAATTGAGCTGATTTCGTTCATCAAGGTATGGCTACTTATCCCAGTATAATGAAGCTTCTTTCATCTTGAAGATTTTCAATTGTATCTCATATATCTTATCCGGTTCTGTAAATAGGAAAAGGAGTCATGGGACATGGACACGGCTGAGAAGATAGAGGCTGCTGGAAAGAAGAAGGAAGATGGGAATGCATTATTCAGAGCTGGTAAATATTTAAGGGCCTCAAAAAAATATGACAAGGCAATCTTATCCGGTTCTGTAAATAGGAAAAGGAGTCATGGGACATGGACACGGTTGAGAAGATAGAGGCTGCTGGAAGGAAGAAGGAAGATGGGAATGCATTATTCAAAGCTGGTAAATATTTAAGGGCCTCAAAAAAATATGACAAGGCAAGTTGTTGGCCAACATTTATAGATAGATATTGGAATTAAATCTCACAGAAATCTGGGTATATTCTGACCTATTGTGTAAAGATACATAAAGTCCATAGAAGGCAGGGTACATGGTGACATTTTGTTTTTAGTTTATTAATAAGCTATATAGTAAGTAAACGAAAGGTATATTTTAATATAGGGACTTGTAGAGGTTTCTAGAATACACTCTGATTGTCTGGAGAACATCAACTATTCTCCTTGTCTGTAGGCTGCAAAGTGTATTGAATATGACAATGCATTCAGTGAGGATCGGAAACAACAAACAAAGGCTTTAAAAGTCACATGCAATCTAAATAATGCAGCCTGTAATCTTAAATTAAAGGAATACAGAGAAGCTGCTAAATTGTGCTCAAAGGTACATGGCCATTAGTTGATTCATTCCTTTCATTTGGAACAAATTTTCTTAACCATTGCTTATGCTGGTAGACTATTTGCAGGTGTTAGAGGTTGACTCTAAAAATGTGAAAGCCTTATATAGAAGAGCACAAGCATATATTGAGACGGCAGATCTAGATCAAGCAGAGTCTGATCTAAAAAGGCACTTGAAATTGATCCAAGCAACAGGTGCGTAAAATCATCAGTGTCTTTCCAGTCATGCCTTTGAAATTTTCATTTCATACCTTTCTGGGAATGCTATGTCGCGTTTTCAGAGTTTTTTCTGTTCCACAAAAGGAGTTGTTTTGGAAGGTTTGTTTGGAAAAATCTGCAATCTATGGTTTTGGAGGGAAGCAACATATTTCTGTAGGATAGGTCTTCAATCTATCCTTTCATGTCACTAATTATTAGCTTATATACAAGTTGCACCTCACTCTTATACATCACAAAGGAAAACGTTGTTTTTTTTTCTTCCCCTTCATTAGTGCCAGGGCATGCAAATTGATGTTTATTTTGTTTCCATCAGGGATGTGAAGATGGAGTACAAGACACTGAAAGAGAAACAAAAAGAATACAACAAAGAAGAAGCTAAATTATTTGGCAACATGTTTAACAGGATGAGCAGGTTGGAGGCATAATAAAAATTTATTGTACAGACATAATTCTAAGTGCACTTGCTATCCAGGGTATCTTCTGAATTTCATTAATCTCCTTAAATTTTACCGGTGCATGTGCGAAAATCTAGCTTTCAACCAATGTTGTT
>APFE031279150.1:36592-67731 GCA_000404065.3 Pinus taeda
ATTTGCCTAAACCAATAAATAACGAATTAGGAAAAAAGGCATATGGCCCAAGAAAATTTATTTCCTAACATAAAAATTCAAAAAAATTGCAAACAGATAGCAAAGCATAATAGACAACCACGATTGAAAATTCTTAAGCAACATCCCAAGCCACGGTGTTCTTGAAAAACACAGAGTTAATTTTGAGCCCTGAGCTTTGCCCTCTAAAAACATTCAGCACAAGGCCAAATGAGAAAAAAAATGCAATCGCATCATCATTCAGGACATAGACAAAATACAAGAACTACTGCAGTCAAAAACTGTCCATCCGTAAACATACAAAAAAACCTCTGATATCTTTGATACTAATCAAGCACATGAGATAAGGAAAATGTTGCGAGAAAAGAAAAAGTTAGAAGTATACATTTTGTGTGGATGACTATAAGAATACCTCTTTCAGTATGTCGATGTTAATATCAGAAATGTGAAAACCATCTTCTACACATGGTTTGACACATTTTCTTGATGGCAACCTGTTAAAAGATACGAAATAGATATGAGATCAAACGGTTTCCTACCAAATACCACAGCCCTGTTATGTTAAAATAGCTTAATCATAATAACTAATAATTATTTTTAAATGGGCAAATTTCACACTGAATTGCCATACTAGTATGATGGATTTAATGCCAGCTATGTTGTTATTTCTAGTGTCAAGCGTAAGGAACAAACAATTTCATTGGTTGAGCGATTAATCGCCTTCCACACAATCCCATAAGTGCCATCTCCCAGTTCTTTGATAACCTTGTACCTACAACATCATACAGTAGCTAAGAATAGTTATCAAATGTAAAATCTAAAATGATTATAGTCTAAAACAAAGAGTTGAATGCGCTATCACATAAATCTACCTATATCTAGCATAGCATATAGTAGATAGCACCGAGAGAATTTCAAAGCTTACCGATCCATTGCTCTAATGGAGAGTCGCTGGAAATAACAGAGTTAAGTAACTCGGATCTTTCTTATTCAATCTGAAAGCTGTCCATAACATGGAGAGAAAAATACAAGCTATGGCATTTCAACTGACTCCATGCTGCAGCTTTCAACAAAGAAAGTCCTAGTAATGCACCAACAAATATGGTAAATGGCTGAAAACCAACAGCCATTAACCCTTAACCCTTGCAATAATATCTTCTGAATGTTCCTAGTCATCATTCACTGTTGCACAATGCATCATGAAAGATTTGACTGCATTTCCAGGCCTCATGTAGAACTAATTTTAAGTTGTTTGTGAAAATGCAGGGCTCATAATAAAATTGCATTGCAACTCAGAAATTAAAATCACAAACTCATTTACATCTGTCCATGAAAATTACAGCACCAGCTAAGTTAAACCCAAATGTGAACGAAAGAGTCAATCCACGAGGCTGGCAAATTTACGCCTGGTATTGAACAGAAAAGTAGGAACCAAAGTGAGATTTACACCTATAAGTTTGGAAACTATATAGAAAATTAAGAAAAATACATATAATTGATACCTTAGCAGATAGCCAGTTTCGATTTCCGAGGGTCAAACTAAGACTACCTATATGCAAGTTGCTAGTAGCACACCAATTGAACACTTCATATTCCCTTTTATATGCTGGGTAAGCTGGGTTAATCCTTAAAGCACAACCCCAATGAATGGTCAGACCAAAAACCCTATATTCACAAAGCCAAGATAGTAATGTTTCGAGAGAGAGACAACCCTTACCCCTGAAAATCTCCAGAAAAAGTCAGAATTGTAAGATCCGGCACTGTAAAAAGACACAAAAAAAGAGTTAGAACTAAAAATTAACGATGCCAAAAAGATAATTCTGTGAAACAAAATCATCTAATGTACTTCACAAATAAATAAACTTGAGTATGCCACTACAAATAGAAAAGCGAGCCGGCTCTGTTCTCGAACCCGGCAGCGGCACAGGCACAGGAACAGGAACAGAACCAGCAACAGACTCTGTCGCTTTCTTCTCATCGTGACGATCTGGATCTCTATTCGGGGATCCTCTCTCAACAGGTGACGGGTTCGATTCCTGATCCCGTCGTCCTATCCGGTCGCTCTGAATTCCCTCGCTCTTGTCGATTTCGCAGACAGTTTCGATCCGTTGATGCTTAGCCGGCGAGCACCACGCCACCGTCTTGGCGCCATCTGGAGCCGCTTCAGTAAAACTACCCGCCTCTCCGAACCCGCCTTCGAATCTTCTCCAGCCTTAAGCCTAAGTAACTCGGATTCAAGCGACCTGCAAAACACCCAAAGCCAAAAGCTCTGTTTCGACTTCAAGCCCTCTGAAGCGGCTCTAACAATGGTGGATGACTCAGCTGAGGGGGTGTCGGAGAAGGCGGTGGGCAGAGAGGAACTGAGGAGGGTTTTCTCGACCTTTGACAAGAATGGCGACGGGCTTATCAGCAAACGGGAGATGAAAGAGTCCTTTGATAATCTCAGGCTGTGCGTGGGCGAAGAGGAATTGGCCTCCACGATTCGAACCGTGGACGTCAATGGCGACGAGTACGTGGATTTTGATGAGTTCGTTTCGCTGTACGAATCGATGAGTGGTAAGCGAGGGGGAGAAGAAAAGGCGGATTATGAAGACGCGGGTCTGGCGGACGCGTTCGGCATTTTCGACACAGAACCGCACAAACCGCTCGCCACTTGTCAACATGGGAATGAAAGGGAATTTCACGCCACGTGTCAATATGAGAATGAAAGGGATGACGAAGGTCCCTTTCAAAAGAAAGGCCTATCGGCCTAAATATTTACAATTAAGGAACTATAATTCCTTTACAATATTTAAACCCCTTTTGGAGCTTTTCTTCAAAAATCTTGATGGCTTGGAAACTCTAATGCTCGTGCATCAATCAAGCTGATGTGATTCGTCATGCTCTAAGAACACCAATACATGTTTTTTATAATTATATGAAAGGTCATGTTGTATAATTGACTACTGAAGACATTCAATATCTAGACTGCTATCCTAGATAACTGGTGAATATAGCAGAAGGCCATGTATTCAATAGATGATGGTAGTTCCATAGAATGGTTCAGTATCAAGATTGTCCTTTGGGAGCTCAAGAAGTGTTAATTCTGCAATTTCATCAAGAATGGTCATAGCTGTTTTATTTTAAATGGAGGTCAAGTGATAGCTTGAAGATGTGGTGGTGAAGAGAGAGAATTGCCTACATGATTCCAAAGTGGGTGTAAATGCTAATGAATACCAACTAGACAAAGATCAATATTGTTTTTATAATGTGTGTTTTCAATCATTGTTACATGTAAGCATTAAGGGAGGGTGTTGGAAGTAATTCTTCCATGTGTTTCATGTATATTACATGTTGTCATTGAGAGTTCTGAGCTGTTATTTTAGAAGTTTTTGTTTCCTATCTATATGTGTTGTAGTTTTGTCATGTCCAAGTCATAGATCCATTTTCTTAGGATCTAGTTTTATCGAAGTGAGTGATCCATATCCTATATATGTAACCATTGTGATCAATAAAGGTATGAAGTATGATTTGTGTGTAATTATGTGCTCTCTCTTGTTTTCTAACATACTAGGCATTTATTAATATACAAAAATGGATAATGTAGTGTATAAATGAAATATTTCAATGCCAACTATGTAAATAGATTTACATTTTGACGTTTTTTTCAAGTATATTTTCTCTATTAATTTTTTATTGACTCCAAAAATTCCAAGTTTAAGTTATGTAGCCTACACATTTTAAGTGCTCAAAAGGATTTTCAATGCCTTGAATCCTTTTATGCATTCAAAAATACAATTTAAATAATTAATATGTATATCTAGTATAAATTCATCTTAACCATTGATCTATCAAGCTCCGAGAGGGATACAATCTCTCAAAATTCAAACCTTTTTTCAAATTTGAAATCTTAAATATATTTGCATCTAAATAAATTTGATCCCTCTTGGTGTTTGATCTCTTATCTTTTTATGATAAAATAAACCAATTTTGATAATAGTGCACTTTAATCACCTAAATTTAATTTAATTTTGGCACAATTATTGACTTTAGATGATAATATCTTCAATCTATTAACTTATGTAGAACACAAATGTAATTCTTTTAGGTTAAAATACACAACTTACGAATATTAATTAATATGGGTTTACAATTTACATATGATATGATTAAGATGATTTAGATTTTTTTAGTGATTTTTAAAATAATTTTTACTTAAATTTTGGTTAAAAATTTATAAGAATGGTTGAAATTATAAATATTAATTGTTAATATTTCACAATGTGAATGTAATAGGGATTTTGTGAGTGCTCAATAAAAGATGTATTTAAAAATATAGTTATTTAAAGAATTTGTCTTCCTTAAACATAAGGCAATATGGTTTTTTTTTTTAAGAAACAATTATATTATATTGAGGCAACTAGAGAATGGGCCAAAACCCTTGCAACAAGAAATGATTCTTTGTCTTCCATGGACTGGAAATGCTCATTAAAAATTCTGTTTCTGCCTAATCTTTTCCATTTAAGAGTTCTTACATTATTTATTTTATACATATGCAAAAAGACTCCACAAATCTCCACAAAAAACATAACATTAATTAAGATGAATTTTCTTGGCCTCCAACTTCCTTGTCCATGAGTTTGTTCGCGACAAGTTCATCCTCATCTTCTTTCTTCTCCTAAGCAGCAGGGTCTTCCATTCGATGATCCCAGGGGCCACTATCCTTGTGCACTTCACTGATTCTTGGTGGGCAGTCACACAAGCCGTAGAATTCCTTTAGAACTCCAACAAATTCCAACTCAACTTTGACCTCAATATCTTCCACCTTGATTTTTAAAATGTACATCTTCCTCGCCAATGTTGTTACCATAATTTGGAGTCATTCCATTTCCATCCGCAACTCCTCTAACTAGTGGGTTATGAAAGAAAAATGTGAACGAGCTTCCAGGGTAACCTTCTCTCCGAGATTCAAAATTAAATTTATGATTGCCTCCAATGAACTAAATAGAAATTCGTTGCCATCGTTTCCACTGCTCTCAAAGCCTGGAGTGTCCATTCTACCAAACAATGATAATTTAACCAAAAAAAATGCATAAGAGGCATGGGCTATACCTCTTAAATACCATGCGTTCTCGGCTCCTTGGTCTCCTAATTCCATTGCTTCAAGTTTAATGCCTCTAATCAATAGTTGTATCGAAAAACCAACAAATCCTTGCACCAAATACTTTTCCCTGTTTCCAATTTCAATCGTACCAAAGAGAATTGGAGTGGTAATGACGCCGATGATCAATTCAATTGCAAGGAATTTAATTCAAATCAAGCTTGATTCCCACATGTCCTCTCACTTGCAATTTTACATGCTGTTTAACCATCTAGATGCTTCATCTTGACGCTAGAGCTTGCATGACACATATTGGGTCCATCTTATCATAAACTTATAATTTAATTCTTGTGTTAGTTCCATAAGGTTTTGAGCCTCCCATTTTCTCGTTCAATTAATTTTTAGATTCATGGGACATGACATGTATGGGTGATACCTTCATCGAGGGAGAGGGTTCCCTCCTCCAAGATTGCTCCTATATTGTATTGATCATCAACCATTTCATTGTTTCCTCTTTTGACATGGAATATATTGGTTGTCTCAAATTAATACAATTGCATTCTAATTCTTTCATTTAAAGGGAGTTGGCCTTCCCCCAAGGGGTTCTTTTAATAATATTTTTTTGAATTGTTACCCGTAAATCCCAAAATATAGCGAGCTATCAAATCCCATAGGACAATGCTATCTTGAGACCCTGCCATAGTACAAGAGCTCCTGCTTAACTATTTGTAGTCGCTCCTAGTCTCAAGACGAATTTTGTTGCTATTTCTCCTACGGGGTTGAATGTAACTCCTCCCACTGTTCCCTTTCCCTTAAACATGAAAATATATGTTAATAACACAACGATTAAAGATATCTAGTGTGGGTGAAATTTTGCTCTCTTAAAGATCACTAGGTTAATTTAGGTGGCATGATTTTCCCTGAATATTGATGACTAGTTCCTCACCATAGATAACAATAGATAATGGTTGTCCTCATTAACAATTAAGCTATGATAAAAATTTCCACCTAAAAACATATATAGATCGTTCCCATTTGAATTAAATAGTACATTGCTTCCCCTAGAAAAATTATCATGACTCTAGATATATAATGTGCTATTAAGCTTAATATGTAAAACACAAATATGATTGTTTCAAGTTACACTACATAAGAATTATTATATATTTATCTTACTTTATGATTTATTAATTATCTACCAAATTTGATTTTTTTTTAAAGAACTTGAGTTTGTCTAATATTTAACCTATTTAAAAAAAACATAAATCTAAATGCTTAAAATATTATAATTAAGATAGATTTATATGTAAAACACAAACATGATTGTTTTAAGTTTTTTGTCTGTTTGTTTGTTTGTTTGTTTATTTGTTTTTGTTTTTGTTTTGCATTGTTTTGTTTTGTTTGTTTGTTTGTTTGTTTGTTTTGTTTGTTTTTGTTTTTTTTCAAAGTAGATGCTTTAAAGCATTCAAGAACATTATGTGAGTTCAACATACACAATAAGTGAAATCAACAACATAATGAGAAAGGGTGGATAAAACACTTACTCGAAACAAAATTATCACCATAGGTAACCAAGAAAAGCAGAGAACGTGAAAGGAAACGAGCCTCTCCAAACAATCGGAGAAAACAACCCATGCCAGTATCCAAAACCAACATGTCCAAGACAAGTCCAGGTACCAAAAATATACATAATGAAACTAATTGCCATAATCCATAAACAACCCCCAAAGAGCCTGATAGAAAAAAAACAAAAGCTGAGAAACCATATGAAGAGATTATAAATAAGGAGCCCGATCAGAAATCGTGACCCGCCCATTTTCTGAGTCAGTTATGTACCAAGATTCGAAAACCTACTGTAAACCTTTTTTACAGAGATAATCTGCCTCCATATTCCTCTCCCTGTAAATTTTACAAAATGATAAATCTTCAAAAGCTGTTTTGAGAAATAAAATTTCATCTAATATAGGCATTATAGTAAGATTTTGACAATGCTGCACATTATTTTCCTAGTTGATTACATTCAAAGAGTCACCAAAAACTTGAGTAGAAAGCACCCCCATATGCTTTAACCAACATAAACGAATTTTCAAGGTAAATAATTCAACAAAGTAATTTGAACTAGGCCTAATACCCACAGAAGAATTTATGGATTTATGTTCATTCAAGTGTATGACGATCCTCGCCAATAGTGATTGTGGGCATGAGAAGCCCCATCAAAATAATCCCACGGTATATCAGTTTTGATGGTTTCAACCTGAATATTTCGAGGAGTAGCGGTAATGTTGTGAGGGATCAACTCATAAATGTAAGCACATTGAATGGCTATAACATATGGGTCTGATGGATGATCCATAATAATCGGGGCAATATTTCTATAATGAGAATCAGAAGTATGAGTGCACTAGTTTTGCCAGACAGTCTCCATAGTGTCCCCAAACCAATCTGAGGCGGTACCAATTTATTTTAAGAAATGTTCCACAATTTTAGAGGCAATGGAATAGGACAAGAAGAGATGATAAGAGCTTTCTTTAGAGTATTTGCATAGGGTACACCAACCAAGACCATTTTTGTTCCTTTTTTGTAGGTTACCCCAACTTGGGACTTTTTTTCTTGAGAATGCACCAGAACAAGAGTTTAGATTTAGGAGGACAATTGAGCTTCCATAAAGACTTATACCATTAGTGCCGAGCATCCCCCAGCCTTCTTCCCATTTGATAAGTATAACCATATTTCAGAGCATAAAGACTACTGAGAGAGTTTACCTAATGAAGATCATCTGCCCTATCCTTTAGATGGATATTTGATATATGAAGTTCCTTGATGTAATCCCTCCAAACCCCCATCCACTGAGGCTCAACTCTAATGCCTCTGCAGACTTCCAACACTAATTCCAAAAAGTAGCAGCCTCTTCATGAGAGACATGGTTAAGTGAAAAGATCTCCTTAATAGCAAGTGACTCAACCAGTCCCCTAGGAAGAATGAAAGCCTCATTACAACCAACCCAAGGATCAATGCCCACACAAACACTAGTACCATTACCAACCAACCATGATAACCCATCAACAATAATATCAAAAGGGTTAATCGTGGCCTTCCAAATAACAAAATAAATTCCATGAGACTTCTCCGGAGCTCTCAACCAAGCCATCAAATCAATGTGATCAATGTATTTTATTTTTGTCATTGAGGTCCATAAATTGTTCTTCATTAAGAGACTCCATCCTGATTTTGCTACCAGTGAGCGAGAAAAACATGGAAGGTCCTTTATGCCCCACCCTCCTTTCTCTTTAGGGAAGACAATATTTTCCTAGGCCACCCAAGGAAGTACATCCTCCACTTTTGATCTCGCCTACAAAAACTGACAACAAATCTTCCGGATTTGTGAAAGGATACCTTTTGGAATCCACGAAAGAAAAATCAAGTAAAATAGAATAGTCTGTAAAACTGATTTAATGAGGACCAAACACCGAGCCTGAGAAAGCCACATGAAACTCCAGTGCTTGACTCTTTTTTCAATTCTTTTAACTAACCATTTCTATTCCGATTTTTTGTAGGAGTCTGGCTTTAAGAGAAACCCCAGATATTCAAGGCTTTCCATAAGTGGCATGACAATAAAGGGAAATAAATATGTTGATCTAGTAAGCTTAGCCTCAGAAAGACCATTGTGAGTAATATAATATTTTTGTGCATTTATACTCATTCCTGTAGCTTTTAGAAATAACTCCATAATTGACTAAAGCTTAGAGAGGTCCCTACTGGAGCCATCACAAAAAGGTAAGATGTCGTCAACAAAGAGAAGATGCGTGATGAAAAGGTTTATGGTGATTTCAATGCATTTATACTCTCCCCTTCTAATGGAAAGGTGAATTAAATGGCTCAAACCCTCCACAACTAAAAGAAACATAAGAGGAGATAAAGGGCATCCCTGTCGAAGACCTCTCTGACTATGAAAAAAGGAAAAGCTACCCCATTAATAAGAACAACAAAGCTCACATTGGTAATACATCACATGTCCCAATTAATAAAACCAATGTTGAAACCCAAGTGAGTCATCAGAAGACATAAATACATCCAACTAATCTTATGATATGCCTTTGAGAGATCAATCTTGACAATCATTCCCTTTTTATTATTTCTTTTAATACTGTGCAAGGATTATTGGGCCACACCAATGGCTTCATGAATTTGCCTACCTTCAAGGAAGCCAAACTATTCCATGGATTTTGTTGTTGTTGAAAAAATAGGTTTTAACCAACGAGCAATGGTTTTTGTAATAATTTTGTAGGTACAATTGCATAAGGAGATGGGTTTGAAATAATAGAAACATTGGGGTCATCACACTTAGGGATCAAATCCAGAAAAGTAGATTTAATAGGATCATGCCAAATCCCTTGCGCCTGGATTCCTCCACCAATCTAGCCAGATCGTCCCCAATGATATGAAAAGTGTTGGAAGAATTCCACCATCTAGCCATAAGGACTTGGGCTCTTCTCTTTATGTATAGTGTGAAGGACACCCTCCACTTCACCCTTTGTGACCAGACCTATTAGGGTCTCAGTATCATCTTCATTCAAAAACCTAGGGAAAACTTGAGCAACCTGAATGACTTCTGAAATAGTGGCCTCAAGGGGAGGTTTGAACAAGTTTTTAAAATGATTGAACCCCATAGATTATAACTCATTGTAAGAAGAATCCAAATACCCTTCTTCATTTTTTGATTCCTAGACCGAAATAGAGTTTTTCCTTCCCTTAGCATAGTTTTGGAAAATTTAAGTGTTTTCATCTCCTTCCTTAAACCAAATGGTTCTACTTTTCAACCTCCACTTTTCTTCATTTTATTTCAAGATCCTATGCCTTTCACCCTCCATAGACTTTATCTTTCTCTTTTTCTCCTCCATCTCATACCCATCTCCCTCCAAGCTTTCAAGACCCTCCATTTCAAATTCAATAGATTTTAGAGAAGCCTCATCCCTAATATATTTTTCCTTTGCCCAAGAGATCAAAGCATGCTTCAATTTTTTAAGTTTCTCCATATAGGACTATGCAAGAGATAAATTCGAGGAGCCATTATGAGTACTCCAAATATCACGAAATAATTTATTGAAAGAAGAATATTTTAACCACGAATAATTGAATTTAAAAGGTGAGCCAAGCTTCCTACTGGCCTATTTTAGTTCCATATAAATAGGGAAGTACTCAGAGTCACCCCCAATGCCAACGAATTGGAAAAAAAAAGGAATATATGTAGCCAAATCATATTTTATCAGAAAGCGTCTAATCACTTAGCAATCTTTGCCTCACCCACCCTCCTATTCATCTGGGTGGGAGTTTCTTTGATAATATCAACATCAATAAGATGCCCCATCCAAATTTTGTTTAGGAAGAAATATGCCAGAGGATTCACCTGTGCATTAGGTGCCCATGAATCAAAGATCCCCATTGAGACATTTACATCCCCTCCAATCACAAGGTTTGGATACTTTAGCAGAGATTTTGTAAACATATTATTCCATAAAGAAATACGACCATGATAGTGGCCATATAAGTTAACAAGAGTTAAGTTTGTACATAGTTCAGATGATTATACCTCCACTCCTAACATCGAATCCAAGCCCTAGGAGTTTAAGAGTTTTAAGCTACTATCTTTTGTGCTTAAAGCCAAACCCCCTGAATGACCATTTGCATCCAAGGCCATAAATGACCACCCAGGCAACATATTTCCCAATATATTTATAACGGACTCCCTCGAACCCAAGGTCTCTTGGATCATAATCACATCACACTTCACATTCATAAACAAGTGTTTTAATGGCAACTTTTTTCATGGAATGACAATCTCCTTGCAATTGAAGGACAACATGATCATTTGGAAACCACCAATTGGGTCATTGTTGCTCTAAGCAACCCTTTTAGGGATAATTATTCATCATCGACGATATCAAGTTTAACTCTAAGTTGGGATTTATAAAGGTTTGATTTCCTACCTCGAGATTGTGGGGGACCAATAGAGTCTTTTAGAAGACTAATGCCTCCCACCAGATCATCCGGATGAAGTCTTTTTTCTCAGGGCCTGAGATCGTAAAAAGGTTTAACAAGGTTCAATACAACGCGAGAAGTAAAATCATAGCCCCCCAGTGATGGACCATAAAGGTTTAGAGTTGGAATGGACGTAACAATGTTGTCAAGGGACAAAGAGATATTGGATTGAGAAGAGAGAAAACCAATAGTGGGCCTGGAGGGACCAGACCCAATATAAGGATCCATAGAGGGTGAGACCAAAATTGAAAAGGAGGAAGGGAGAGAAAGGGCAGTACCCGTAGGGAGAGATGCCTCCTCCACTGTCATCTCGTCCACCATGTGTACACGAGCACTCCCTCCATCCACAACAATTTCAACCCACTGGTTTTCATTGTTTTTATTTTGTATAATGACATCCAATTGATGGTCCCCTAATTGGACACCATGTTCCATATCATCATCCACTAGCAGTTCCTAAATTTTCCAAACGGGTTCCACCCGATTCTTCCTCCTGAGCTTGAAACCCATCCCTTGTCAAGTGGTTGTGCTTATGACAACAGTGGCAATGATACAGAAATTGTTCATAATCCAGGGTGTAGCCCACCACTTGAATCTCCATCATATCTGCCAACCCTTCCCTTGGGTCTAAATAGACCATAATACAAGCCACTTTCCTTTCATTTATTACTTGGAAGGACATATCTACTTCCATAAAGGTGGTCAGGGTGTTCCCAATAGCCTTAAAAACATCCAGGGACCAAAGTTGAGGAGAAAGTGAAGGGAGGTGCACCCACACCAGTATCTCACCCAATCTTTCTCTCCGTGCATCAAACCTGGGGTGCCATCTCTTGAAAAAAATAAGGAATTTCCTGAGACCCCAATTCCGTTCTAGAACCCAATCAAAATCTTCCGCATTTGAGAAGCGGACCATAAACCACCCCCCTGCCAAGTTGATAACCTCCATCTGTGAATCCGGTCCTGATGCCCATTCCTTAATATAATTAGCAAAAAAATGTTTACCTTTTACCCTACCCACAAGAATTCTCTCAGCTGCATCCATCTGGATATCCACCCCCTAAAATTAATTTAGGTTTCCCCTCCTTCTTCCTTATTACATTTCCTTTTTTCCTCTTCTTCCGAGAGGCCAAAACATTCACTAACGGAGTGACAAAGGCATTTTATTCATTAACTTGGTTTCCCAAGCCCTATTCACCACCCACTAGGTTATCCAGAGAAAATAGAGAGTTTTGCAGGCCTTCTAGACCCAAATCCTGACCACCATTTCTGCTAGTGAGGGGTTGTTTGCCTTCCCTTGACCCCAAAGACCCCAACTCCGAAAAACCACCCTGGTCCAAAGCTTTAACTGGGAAATCATGCAACCCTAACCCAACATTCCCATAATATTCCTATACGGCAACCTCACCGAAATATTTATCTTAGAGAAACCATTAAAGGTTTTCAAACTAGCAACCCCAGGCTCCACCTCAAGTCGGAAAGATTTTGAGAGATTAATCGTACAATTCGAAAAAGGGATTTTTCAATTCAAAGTTTTGTAAATACCCGAACCCCCAACTGGCTTCCCATCCTCTAGAAACTCAATAAGGCAAGAATGAAGCACTTCTTGCCTCTTTAAACAACTACCTTTAACAATGTCTTCCAAACCACCCGTTAAAACCCCATAAATAGAGACAACAACAGGGGATGTGGAACTTACAAATAAAATTGCCGATGACCTATTAGAGAGACTTGCCAAAACTGTCCCTTTCAAACCTTCATGAATTCCAGAGTTCCGAAACTCGCAAACTACCTTTGTGGAGGGGTTTTTTTACTCTTCCAACAAGCCTATACCATCACCATAATTCCATGCCAGCTTCGTATTTTTTTTTTCCAAGTGGTGACTTAGCTAGCATAACCGCCTTCGCTATCGCCAAGTTCTTCACTGTCGGTTCCAACCCCTACACTGACAGGATGTCCTCCAGGGTCAGGTCCAATTCTACAAAGTCAAAAGAAATCACCATCACTCAGAACAATGAGTAGAATATGCAGAAAAACAAAAAAAATACTAGTGTGGTTGGTAAAAGGCTTATTGAGAACCAACAAGCCAAAACCCCAAGACAACGAGAAAACCTTGCACCATACACTCCTTGGTAACTAACTTCCCTAGAAATGAACGCCCAAAGGAAAAAGAAAAAGCCAAATGGAAGTGAGCACAGTGATACCAGAGCAGGTAGCTAGAACATAAATTCCGAGCAGCCGAAACGACATAACCTAAAAACACCCAAACCAAAAGAAGGACGAAAAACTTAATATTTTAACCCTCCTCGAGCGCAACACCTTCAAACACGTTTGCCTGCTCCATTCCGTCCCATCCTCAGCATGTCTACACCCAACTACTGACAAGTAGCAAGTGTCGGTAGAGTCTTTTGACGTCGCCACCTTAAGTCTGCCATTATTGAGGAACCAGAGCTCTCCCTAGGGTTTTTCCTTCTTTTAAGTTACACTACATAAGTATATAATTAAATACTTATCTTACTTTATGATTTATTAATTATCTACCCAATTTGTTTTTTTTAAAGAACTTGAATTTGTCTAATACTTAACCTATTTAAAAAAACCATAAATCTAAATACTTAAAGTATTATAATTAAGATAAATTTATAATTTTTCTCATTCTTATTTATTTTGTGTTTTCAAAAAATTTATATTGGGGTAATTGAATCCATCTTCCGTTTCCATCATGCATGTTGCTTTCTCCCAATTGATATATATATATATTAATATGATTTAGATGCTATATTGTGGTGTATTTAAAATATTTATGCATATAATATTTATTTAAAAATATTTATTATTTTTTTTTAATTAGAATTAAGTAGTTTTATGATTATTTTTATTTAGTGTATTTTTTTTATAAATTTTTATTTTATAAGTAAATAGTTTATTATTTATTTGTTTATTTTATTTATTTATTTTTTTTTTTCAGCTTTCCATATAATATTGTTAATATATATATATATATATATATGCATAATTGTTGTACAATTTTTATGATTATGTATTTAAGATGGGATAATTTGTGATTTTTTTTATTCTATTATGAGTTTTTTTTCCCTTATTCTATCTTTATATCTATTATATTTTCTAGTTTAGTTATAATTAAATAATCTTTTTCATCAAAATTTAGTTATACAATTTCGAGAAAGAAAGTGATTTTTTGTTTCTTAAAATACATTTTTAAATACATAAATGGATTCATACCCTAAGAACCTTTTAGGCACTCGAATTATACAAATTAAACAACTTAAACTTAGTTTTTTAAATATATACACACACTTCACTAAACTAATACACACTTTAAATACAATATATATTATAAAAAACCAAATAATTTTACTAATAATTATAATAGTCATTTTAATCTCAGTTTTATAAAATTAAGAATATCTAAAATCTATTTCAAAAAAAGAAATTAAAAAAAATTTATATTAGGATATTTATTTTATTTAATATTAATTATATCTTATTCTCAATTATATTAAACATCAAGAACAAAAAATAATTGAATATTAAAAAATTTAATGTTAAATGAATATTTTTATTCTTTTTATCAATAGGTATGATCAACCGTTTTAGATTTATTTAATATACAGTTTAGACTTATTTTACTTGAATTTATCAAGTATGGAGAGATCGAATTTGTTGAAGTGTAAAAAGAGATTTGCTCGAATCTTACATCTTAATTACAATATTGTAGTTAAAATTTACATTATATATGTCCTATGTTTTTATTTTCCATATTAATAGATGGATGCTCTCTAAATTTATATTTATTTTTTTACAATTACATAATACACTCATAAAATTACCATGGAAATTATCAAATAACAAATAACATTACGATAAAATAAATAACATATTACATTGAAAAAAATAATGTTAATATTGGTATAATACATCTTTCTTTCCATTTTGTAATTAATTGCATAAATTGTACATAAATTAGAATAAATCTATAATTCTTTATTAGTTTTCTTTCTATCTTAGTACCTCATTTTGTAAAATCACAAGTTGAAAGTTTTTCAAAAATCACCTAACAATATAGAATATTGTCCTTCCTACTTTTTGAGTTCCACATTTACAAAAAAAAATATTATTAATTTGTAAAATACATTGTATAGCATAATATATTATTAAATTGCGGAATACATTGTATCAAAGATAGGATTTTTTATTTTATTTTATTTGGGGTAAAATGGAATTCCAGAGTTGAACGAAACAAAAACAACTCAACTAAGGTGAAAAATGTAAGCTTCAAAAATATATTTTTTAAAATATATTTCTCTTCTTAGGAAAATAAACCAAAAAAATAGTTTAGAATTTGAATATTTTATAAATATTGAATTGGTTAATGTTTTTAGAAAAGAATTCACAAATTCCTGGTAAGTAAAGATTGCTTAATGTCCTTCGCAAAGATTTCACCGTGTTTTATATTTTTTCCTATGCACGGATACTAGTTGATGATTCTCGAAAAAACTCATGAGAATCTGATGAGTAAATACTAGTTAATGTTTTTGGGAAAAAAATCAGTCGATCTCAAGGTTTCCTTTGAATTCTCATGCCAGATATTTCTTGGGAAGTGAGATTTTTCGTTCGCAATGTAGTTATGTGTAAAAATAATCACTATGTGTTTCATTTTTGAAAATATATGACAAGTTTTTTCAAAAGAATAATTAATGTTAACCATTAATATAATTATTTTGTGGAAAAAAACACGTGCACATAAATAATAATTATTGTATTAGTTTTTGAAAACATGTGTTAGTTTTTGAAAATATGTATTTGCATGTTTTAATTGTGTTAATCGTGGTGTGTATAAGTTTAGGTTAAATATGTTTATTTTGTTAAAAAGATTTGTTGTGAAATTTTTAAAAAGTTTTTTTTTTTTTGAGAAAATAATTAAATTACAATCAAAGAATAACTATTTTTTTATATATTTACATACATAAAATATTAGTTGATTGCGGTAAATCTTTTTCTACACAAAAGACTATAGTTGTAACTGTGAAAACGAATAAGAATTTTTATGCATAGAGACATTAGTTATTGTTTTAATTTCTTTTTGTAAAATATGTATATATTTGTTTACATAAAGGCATAGCTAATGATGGTAAAATTATAGAGAAATAAATATGTGTTGTACGAACAAAAATAGTAGTTTATTGAGATATATTTCTTGAAAATAAATGTAATTTATATGCATGAAAAGGAAAATTATTGAGATAGATTTATTGGGAATAAATGTAGTTTACATGCATGAAAATAATGACTATCATATTAAATTCTTTTGGAAAAAGATAATGTTATGTTAGTTCTTTGAGGAAAGATCATGCAATTACATGTATAAGAACAACACCTATTGTATTGATTTGTTTAGAAAGGATTACATAATTGCATATAAAAAGAAATAACTGAGGAGCTAATTTCTCTTGAATAAAGTTTATATAATTGCATGCATTAACTATGATACTAGTTTTTCCTCTTTTAAAGGAGTATTTGTTTACACACCCTAAGATGATGGTTACTTGGCTAGTTCTCTTGCAATATTGTTATGCATTTGCATCCATAAGGATGATATCTATATGATATATTTCCTTTGGGAAGACTATGCATTTACATACAAGACTCTATTACCTTTCCTTTGGAAAAATTATGCATTTACATACAAGATTATATTATCCTTATTCTAGAAATATTATGCATTTGCATGCAAGATTATGTTAGCTTCTTTTTTAGAAAGATTATGTTTATGCATGAAGGAATAACAATTATTGTGAAAAGTTTACCCACTCGCATGAAAAACCATAACTCATGCGCTAGTTTACTTTTAAATAAATAAGGATAGTTGTGGCAATTTTCTTTGGAAAATAATGTGGATTAATGTGGGAGGGAAATAATAGTTAATATGACTTTCTTGATAGTTTATGCTTCTATTAATGGTGTTGTTAAAGAAGACGTGTCATGATATTTTGTTTATGATTTTTGTATGCACACGAATAGATGTTGAAGCATCATTGATACATATTAAATATTGGTCGATTAATACTTTAACTAATCATGATATCAAGGTTTGCCAATGACATCAATGATAGGGAAGGATGGTGACAGATGCAAAGGACATATTATGTTTAACAATTTGACTGAGAAGATATCCATGTAGATTGAAGAATGTCAGCTGTAGGATGATCGATTGATGGGTACAACCAAGCCACAAAGACATAGAAATTGAGGATTTGTGGGTAAATGATATCATGATGGTTGTAATAGCCCATAACTAGCTATGTTGCATTTAAGATGATATTTATTTGTAATAATTTATGACAATGGTCAAGGGATGAAATCCATTATAACTATTGAGTGAGGGGTGAAATCGTCATGAGTGTTTAATAATAAAATTAAATGTTTGCTGGTTTTCGCTCTAGGTTTCAAGGGTATAACAACATTCAATGATGGGTTTTATTATTGTATCATTTGTATGATGTTGATTCCTTACATGACATGGTGTTTATATTATCAAGTATGTGATTAATGAATTGATTTAAAAGAATCATGGTATTGTTGCAATGTTACATCAGGAATTTTAAGTTAATATTCTCTAATAGCCGTAGTTAATGTTTGTGTAACTTACTATTTCTTTACTAAAGTTTACTCTATGTAATGGTGAATTGAAGGAATATGAAAAATAATTCAAAAAGTTACATGTTGGCAAATGTTGAAATTTTTTTCTAACTCCATGCATTTTCATGTGAGGTTACCAGGGATCTTACAAAAATATTACATCATTGTTATAAAATATATTATATTAAAGATGTTAATTTTCTTATCCGAATTATTTATATTAAAATTTTTTTACAACTATTTTGTAAATGTATTTAGTTTATTTTGTGTATTATGTATTTATTTTAATGGTAATTTCTTTTTTATTTTATTAGTATAAAATAAAATAAAGATAAAATTTCATGATTTATTTTTTTATTTTATTCACAAAATATTTAAACTTTAAATTTTTAATTTTCATAATACTTTATAACACAACGATTGCTAATTGAACGGTCACTATAGAATAAATTTTCACCAACATAAAATACATTTTCATTAATTTTCATAATAATATCAAACATGAATTAATTCTCAAAACATTGAAAATCTTATTGACAGTTAAAAAACTGAAAATAGAAAACACTTTCTTTTAAATGATTAAACATATACATACATAAAATTAAAAAAAAAAGTTAACTCTTACCTTTTTAAGATCGCTTAAACCAATTTCGATAGCAATGCATATTAATCAGTTAATTTTAGTCTAATTTTATGAGACCATGGTTGACTTTATATGTTAATATCTTCACTTTACTAACCAATAAAACACCAACATCATTATTAAATCTAATTTTATCGGACAATTATTGACTTTAGATGGTAGTATATTCACTTTACTAACCCATAAAACATAAATGTAATTGTTTTAGGTTAAAATACTCAACTTATCAATATTAATCAATATGGATTTATATTAATAAGATATTTTGTATATGTATATATACAATAAGAATGGCTAAAATCATTACATATATATAGAATTTATTATTAAATCTAACAAAATATGTTAATAACACAATATATAAAGATATATTATATAGGTAAATGTTTGTCCATTTAAAGGTTATTAGGTTATTTTAGTTGGTATAATTTTCTTTGAATAATGATGATCAATTTTTTTTTGGTATAAATAGCAATTTGTTGATTGTCCTTATTAATAATTGAGTTGTGATAATTTTTTCCACCTTTTAAAAAACATATAAAAATCTCTTCCATCTTGATTGAATAGGATAATGCTTTTCTTAAAAAAAATAATTATTAATTTTAAATAATTAACATGTTATTAGACTTGATATCTAAAACATGTATGTAATTGTTTTAAGTTACACTACATAAGAATTAACTAGCAATTGCCCTTAAAGGTGCAAAGGTACACTCAAGGAATAAAGGATTTGAGAAGTCCATCTCGGCACGAGCAAAGCATGCTGTTGAATGCATGCACATAAAGTTTTCCAAACTCTTCAATGCAAGTGTCACAAAGCTTAAATGTTGGATATGATTTGCCCATCAGTGGGATGCTATCACCAGGATGGATGAAAGAACAATATGCCCATTAATGGGATGCTATCATAAATGGATGGAAGAATGATCTGTCCACCAGTGGGATGCTATCACTAGGATGGATGGATGGAAGAATGATTTGCCCATGAGTGGGATGCTGTCACCAAGATTATGTGAAGCTTAGTCAAGCTCGGGTGGCCCTTTGAGATAGTTTAATTCCCCTTAAGGTGGCTCCCATCCTCAACCCCTGCTCATGAAATTTAAACCTATGACCTAATAGAGACTAAACCCCACATAAACCAATTAATTTATACTTCATAAGTAACTTCATAAATAACTTGTCCATACTATTTAAATAATGTCATTAATAACTTGTTCATAATTTAGTGAGCTATATTTTTTTAACAACTCTAAAGTATTATTCAAGATCCAACCGCTTTTGTTAAAATAATTCAAATTAATGAAACTTGAACGACACAAACTTTGTGATATTGAGGCAAACCACTTTGCTAAAATATTTCCAATTAGTAAAATTGAAAAATCATGGCCTTTTTCAAACCATGTATTTATAAAATTACAGTATTTAAAAAAAACTCAACTATAAAAAGTCACTTTTCCTAAATACACAACAATGCTAAAAACCATTGAAAATATATTCATTGAGTTTAATTAATTAATCAATTTTATTAAATAATAAATAATTCAAAATTAATAAAATAAAAAGTAACCTAGATTATTATATATAACACAATTTTATTTACATATATTTTTATAGATTAAAAATTTAAATTGTATTTAAAAACTCAAACAAAATTTTAAAATGATATACAAAACTATAAAACAATATTACATATGGCAAACCTTTATATATATATCAAACACCATTGCAAACTTTCAAACTATGGAGTGTTGTTTCATCCTTGCATGTGTGGTCTTGCTGTCAAATATCATTTTATTAAATTTTAGTTGAAACTTCAGGAAATGTTTCTATCTTCCATCAAGGTTTGACTTTACAACGTTAATCGTGCCATAAACAGAGATAGAAGGTAGTATATAGTTGGCTATAAGTTTTTGTTTGTTGTGCATTGGATTGTAGGTTTCGAAGCAACTGATATACCGCACTTCTTTATCGGGCTTAATCTGTAATTACACTGTATTATTTATTTATTTATTTATTTTTTTCTTTCATGTAAGGAAGGGATGAAGTTTTTGCTGAAAAATCACATTTATATACATATTACACTTTATACAGTTACATCGTGTCCATGTCATAGCCGTTCAATCAATAGAAATAAGCCAAAATTTGTCAAGCGCCAGAATGCCCAGAATGTGCTGCCCAGCAAAAATCAATCGTGGCCGGGTACGTGTAAACGACTTCCCCAACCACTATACCATGCACCTCAAGTGCTAATTACAATGCATTATATGTCATTGAATTCTCGTTTCTTTATCGAGCGGCTCAATCTGTAATTACAATGCATTATATGTTCACCAATTCTTGGAATTCTCTGGTGGAAAGCATTTATGAGATGCTAGAGATTGAGTAGCGTTTATGAGGAGTTATAGATTGGGCGGGGAGATCCTGGTAAGAAAATGTATCCATGACTGATGGATTACATGCGACTCGTGAATTCCAACACACCTCCATTTTTATTTAAAACACAATTGAATCATGAGCATTTTTTTGGCTGTACCCATCTGTTAAGAAAATATTATGCCAAATTGGGCATTAGTTGTAAGTTTGCATGGGACATAATAATAAATGATGGTGAGACAGGCACATGGAAATCTAGCAAGAGAGATTGACACATGTCTATTTGTTTTTAGTTTCAAAATTTACCCATCTCTTTAAAGCTTGACAAAGTTTGACATATTTGAGTTGAAAAAATTTAGGAAACAAAATTCATGAGATCGCTTAAGGCCATGGATCCTCTATGCCTTATATGCAATGGTCAACAAGGTTTGTTGAAATTCCATTATTACATTAATTTCTTCGAGTTCGATGATTTAGTATGATTGTAATATGTTGTTTTCATTCAATCTTTGATTATTACTATTAAATCATTGATAAACATATAGTTTGGGCATTTTATACTCATGGATTTATTCATTGTCACATGTCCTGCTATCATTTTTCCTTGTGGCTTCAACATTCCAGAGTATTTGGGTGAGTAGTAATGTGAATTAATTAATTAACTCTTTTTTTTACGTGAAGAAAAATATTAATTAGAGATTTTTTTTAGGAAAATATTGGGACACGCTAATCCAACACTTTTTCCTTTTACAGTAAAATGGGCTCGAGCCTCTCATAATTTTTCCATTGATCATATTGTTGCCCTAGTTGGTGGGGATGGACGACGGACTAAGCTTAGGAAATGGAAGGACCCATATCAATATTAGCAATCACCATTTTCAGTTTCTTCTTCTTACTATTAGGTATATGAATAGTTCACTTCAATTCTGTTGAAATATTAATTTCAACTGCCGTGTAGGGACAACGACCGCAACGTAGTTTTTTGAAAACCGCCAGTACCATTCCCCACACCGCTTATGCTGATCGCTGGTATTTCACCGGAGGGCAGCGATCACATTCATCAGGCGACACGTGTCTGCGCTGACTTTCCAAAACTGCCATTCTCCCGGAACGTAAATATTGGCGAGAAAGGGCTTTGCAATATTGACCACAGCCGTCCGATTAAAATGGGCTAGATCTATGGTTGTGGTAGCGGGCACATGTTTTTTTGGTTCAGGAAGATCTTGCCGTGCGATAGGGCAACACCTCGAACCAGAGGTGAAGGACAAAAATTTAATTTATCGCCATGACTGTAATTAATGAATTTATTACGGTTGGTAAATTTTGGTAAAGGTTTTAATTTTTTTTTTTTAATACACGGAATGTAACATCATATGTTTTGTTTGTTGTTTGTTGAACAAGTAATGTTTTGTTGAAAACGAAATGTAATGCACAGCGGTGCGAAAAAGAAGAAACATAGCATATGTAATGTAAGAGTGAGGCGCAGCAACGCGATAGCATGAAATGAGATACACACAGTAGTGTGGATGTAAGTGTTGAGCAAATGAGGGGGAGCATGTAGCAGCGTGAAGAAGAAGTGAAATGTAATGTAAGGTGAAGATATGCAACAACGTAAATGGGATTTTTGGTTGTTTGTTGGTGAGAAAACAAAAGGAAATGCGTAGCAGCGCGAAGGTCAATTTTTGGTTGAACATGTATGCAATGTAAGGTAATACATGCAACATCGTGTATGTTTTGTTTTTGTTGTGAAAACAAAGGGGAGATGCAGCAGTGCATATGAAAGGAAACAGAGACAGAGTTCCTTTTTGGTGAAATGCACAGTAGTGCAGATACAGTGCTCCATCTCCGTGGTGGCTTTTAGATTGGCTGTTGTGTGACAATATAATCTGCATGCAGCAGTGCGAATGCAAGAGGAGTATGAAGAATTTTTACACAACAATGTAAATGTAATAAGTAAAAAGGGGTTTTTACACAGCAGTGTAAATCCTTTCAAGAAGAGTAAAAAGAAGAAGAAGTGAAATGTTTTTCACACAGCAGTGAATGTAAGAAATTTTCCACACAACAGTGTAAAATTTTCAAAGCAGAGATAGAGTACATTTATTTGTGTGGAAATGAAGCGTTCCCTGGTTGTAATCTGTCTATTAAGAGGATCATGTTTTTGTAACAATAGTTGTGAAATCCCTCCGTGTGAGGAAGACCTATTTTGTAACAGTCAGGCTTATAAATGAATAGAAGTTTTTTTTTGTGTTGCTGAAACTCTGTCTGCAGCAAAACAATTTTAGTTTCCCTTGTGTTAAGATCCTGTGCAAAAACAGAGTATTTTTCTTTGAGATAAAACAGAGCATTGTTTCTTTGTTTTGAGTTTTGTTTGAAATTATCAGAAATTTCCAACATGGTATCAGAGCTTGTCCAGGCTCTTTGAATGTGTCAAAGAAGCTGAAGGAAGGATTTCTTGCTGCAACAACTTCTCCAGCAGAGTGAAGACTCAGTCAAGAAAGATTCAAAGGTATTTCTCAAGTTTTTTTTGTGTTGCTGTTGAAGACAGTCAGTGATTTTTAAATACAGTGAAGTATTTGAAGCATAGTTTAGAGTGCTAGAATGGCTAGCTCCAGTACTAGCATGGGTATTTGTAATACCCAGCTCCCACAATTTAATGGAAAAAACTATGACTATTGGGCAATAACCATGAGAGCCATGTTTGCCTCACAAGATTTATGGGAATTTGTTGAGGATGGTTTTGAAGAACCAACAGATGAAAATGAGTTTAATAACTTAACTCATGCAGAGATTGGTCAGTACAAGATAGAGGTCTCCTCCCTTAAGTCTCAATTACAAGAAGCCAGGAAACAGGAACAAGGAGCTGAGAAGAAAATGGAGAGCAGTCAAGCAAAGAATGAAGAAATATTCAAAATGAAGTCAGATATAATTTCCCTTAAAATAGTAGCAGTTGAAGCTACTTGTAGCAAGGAAGAAACTAAGGAGAAACTTGCAACGAAGAATAATGAGTGTGAAATATTGGAAGAAGAGATTGTCCTCCTCAGAAAAAAGGTTGAAGGAATGAAAAAAATCTTGAAGAGCTCTCAAGCCTTGGATGACATGCTCAGCTATCACAGATGTCCATCTGATAAACCAACATTGAGGTATGCAGGTGAACCCTCAAACAAGAATAAAAATGCTTTAAGCAAAAGAGATGTGAAGAAGCCAGAAGGAAATGGTGATGCTTCCAGTTCTAGCAAAGACAAGGAGAAAAATCAAGGCTACAATAGAAGAAATCTTGCTCCAAGTAGAAAAATAGCTCCAAAAAGAAATGTAGATGATGTCAAAGAGACAAGAGGCAATGGCTATCATCAAAGGATCTCAAGGAAGAAAGGCTTCAGAAGTACATCAAGGAAACCTCCATCTCCCAGGTACCAAAGTTCATTTTTTGGTTATTGTTATTCTTGTTCAAACTTTGGTCATATGGAAAAAGACTGTAAAAGCATCTCATAAAGATAGATGTTATAGTCTCCGACAACCTCCAAGAAACAATTTTACAGG
This sequence comes from Pinus taeda, assembly GCA_000404065.3. Lineage (NCBI taxonomy): Eukaryota > Viridiplantae > Streptophyta > Pinopsida > Pinales > Pinaceae > Pinus > Pinus taeda. The sequence continues at coordinate 60,937 of APFE031279150.1, forward strand.
AAGAAATCATGAAATCTTATTCATGAACAATGTAGAATGCTTCAAGTGTCATAACATTGGTCATATGGCACGTGATTGTAACTTAACATGGGCTCTTACACAAGTTAGAACCATGCAAAAGAAGAAAGTTACACAAGTATGGAGAAGTAAGGAAATACAGTCCGAAGGTCCCTTGAGCTCTCCCGCCAATCTAAGCTTATTTTGAGAAGACTCTGCTAAAAGGAGACGGTGCATACAGTTAGGGGGAGCCTGTAATTCTTTATCATTATCGCTGAAGCTACTAGTGAATGGGTCCTTATGAAATCCTTGCTGAACTATATTAACAATCATTCTTTGATGAAGATCATGTTTCAGGAGCCATTTCATGGGCTTCCAAAAACAACCTATTGTAGCATTGTCTACAGCAGAAGTAGAATATGTGGCAGCTACGACAACAACATGTTAAGCGATTTGGATGAGAAGGATGTTAAGGAGCTTATGCCAAGAGCAAGCAAAATGAGCTGTAATTTTAACCCAACAGTTGAAATTAAAGGGGAGTGTTGAAATATTAATTTCAATTTCCGTGCAGGGACAACGACCACAACGTAATTTTTTGAAAACCGCCAGTACCATTCCCCGCACCGCTTATGCTGATCGCTAGTATTTCACCGGAGGGCAACGATCACATCCATCAGGCGACACGTGTCTGAGCTGACTTTCCAAAACTGCCATTCCCCCAGAACGTAAAGATCGGCGAGAAAGGGCCTTGCGATATTGACCACAACCGTCCGATTAAAATGGGCCAGATCTACGGTTGTGGTAGCGGGCACATGGTTTTTTTGGTTATTAGGAAAATCTTGCTATGCGATAGGGCAACAACTTGAACCAGAGGTGAAGGAAAAAAAATTAATTTATCGCCATGACTGTAATTAATGAATTTATTACGGTTGGTAAATTTTGGTAAAGGTTATAATTTTATTTTTTTTAATACGCGACATGTAAATCATATGTTTTGTTTGTTGTTTGTTGAACAAGTAATGTTTTGTTGAAAACGAAATGTAATGCACAGCAGTGTGAAAAAGAAGAAACAGAGCATATGTAATGTAAGAGTGAGGCGCAACAGCGCGATAGCATGAAATGAGATACACACAGCAGTGTGAATGTAAGTGTTGAGCAAACGAGGGGGAGCACGCAGCAACATGAAGAAGAAGTGAAATGTAATGTAAGGTGAAGATACACAACAGTGTAAATGGGATTTTTGGTTGTTCGTTGGTGAGAAAACAAAAGGAAATGTGCAGTAGCGCGAAGGTCAATTTTTGGTTGAACATGTATGCAATGTAAGGTAATACATGCACCAACGTGTATGTTTTGTTTTTGTTGTGAAAACAAAGGGGAGACGCAGCAGTGCATATGAAAGGAAACAGAGACAGAGTTCCTTTTTGTGAAATGCTGTAAAATCCCTCCCCTTAATAATAAATAATAAGTAATAAAAATAAAAATTAATAAATAATAATATTAATAATAAATAATAGAATATATAATAAATAATAAATCACTTATAATAAATAATAAAAATAAAATCATAAATGTTAAATAATAAATGATATTTAAAAATATACAAGAAAATAAATAAAAATAATAAAAATAAAAATAGTAAGCTCTAAATAAGAATAAATAAAAATAAAACAAATAAAACAATAAAAAAATCAGTGAAGCTATCAAAAAGAAGAAAACTAAAAATAAAAAGAAAAGTAAAGAAATAAAACAAGAAAGCTAAAAATCAAAGTCGCATGTAGACACATGGAGTGTGTGCATGTGGTTCCCATCCAATGTTTGCTCTATTTATTAGATGGTGAGGAGGATGTGAGACATTCCATCTTTCCAAGATTCTATATTTCATTCTCTTGGGAGAATGGTGTTCTAAGACATAGGAGTCATTGGCAATAGTACGTGGATTGAGGGCTCGGGGGTGGTGAGTTGTAGCAAATCCTTGCACAATTGAGCCTACGGTTGGGTGGAGAGTCGTCCCCAAAATCTTGTTGCAGTAAGCCTACTTCTACCACAGGTAAGCAGTATTCATAGTTAAATTTAGTTTATCAATTACATGTTTATTTGGCTAGGTAAGTGCCACTCTCATTTAAATTTAATGTTAATTAGATATTTATTTTTGGCTGTTACATATGGTATCAGAGCTTTGGCTCAACCCTTAGGGCCTATGGGAATCTTAGAAAAAAAAATTATTTTGTTGGTATTTTTAACTTGACTTGTTTTGAAGTTACAGGATGGTTACTTCCAGGAGGCCAAATATTTTTTCTACAAACCCTCGCTATACACGTAAATTTTATTTAGTGCATACTTATTGCATGGTTATATTTTGATGGTGTTCATTTTTAAAGTTATTCCTATGAGTAATTTCCACGGCTAATCTTATCATGTACATATTTTCATATTCGGGCTCCTTCTTGCTGCCCCCTGCATCTTTACTAGTTGTTTATTCCAATTTTCTTAATCCCTATGATTAATGGCTGTTAACTTTCCGATTTGAAAACCCTTGCTAACTTGACATATTCTGATTTGTTTTAAGGGTTGAGGGCTTTAAAATTTGAGAAGTTAATCATAATATTTTTTTTTTTTTTTTGCAAAATTCAATTAAAACTTTTGGGCTATTTACCTTGCCTAGACAAGAACAAAAGGAGGCTCTGTTTTATCTCTATAAAGGCCACAAATATCTAAGAGTTTAAAGCAAATTTCCCGTGGACATTTGACAACTTGAGCAATTTTTTTTTTTTTAAGGGATTCTTGAAGTCGATTCTAGAAGAGCAATCAATGGAGGCTTGGAAAACCACAAATCAAAATTTAGAAAAGAAGTCTTTTGCATTTTCTAAGTCGTTTTATACTTCTTTGGTTGCCAGAGAAATTTCTCTGTTTTCTTGAACGAAATTTTCCAGAAAACCTGAGCGAAATTTGTTGAGAAGTATCCAAGTTCGATCTTGGAAGAATCAAGAAATTTGAGATTTGGGGTTTTAAAATTCAATTCTTGTGAGATTCGATCCCCTAGCCCAAGGTTTTTCTTGGGTCACTTTACGTATTTTCCTCCTTTGAAGTTTTAACGTCGATTATTTTTTTTGGAATGGATTTCGTTTAGAAGAAAATCGATTTCCTTTGGAGAAGGTTTACCATTATAAAAATTTTGTAAAATCCTTGTATTTTCTCTCTTTAATATTTTCAGGAGGGGTATTTAAACGTTCATTTGAAAATTCTCTTTTACTTTTTAAGGGATTATTCCTTTGTAATCTCATAATAAAAATACAATTTTTTTTTTTCTTGAGTGAGTTTGGGATTTATTTCTATTATATCCCATCTCCTTATTTAAAAGGGAGGATTTCTTGTGGAAGTGGCTAAATCTTTAGTTTAATTTTCATTTCATTGTATTTATATCTAATTTATTGGATTGCTTCACTTGGTGATTAATAAATCTAGACTTCATTGCTAATTGTTTCATCTCATTGGCTATTTGGTCTAAATTACATTGAGTAATTCATCTTTATCTCACTTGTGTTTTAGATTAAAGTAGTATATCTTTAATTTCTTGATTAGTAATCTCATCTACGATGATTTACTTGTGCTTTCATTTGCATAATTCTCACTTGCTCCATTTGTCATAACATATTATAAGTGAAGATTTTTAAGAGAACTTTCTATTAAGGCATTTGAGTTATTGTTCTAACATTTTCATCTAATTATCATTTCCTTTACTTGCTTTATTGATTAATCCTTACATGATTCATTGAATCATTGTTGTAAGCTAATAATCTTGTCATAAATCTTGATTATAAGTGAATTGGTATTTGTTTTTTTGAAGCATCTTGTTTTGAGAGATGAAGGTTTGACATTAAGAGAACCAGGTGACAGTTGAGAGAGAACTCTGTGTGAGCTAACACAAAGCTAGATTATCTTCCACTCCTTTATTGGCAAGGAGGTCCGCTAATCTATTTGCATTCCTTCTAATATGAACGAAAATAATTGCTCGCCCTTCTGCAATGATTGCTGCTAGTTGTTAAACACCGTGGTCCAAGCGCCAACAACTTTTGCATTTGTGAGCTGGAGAGCTACCAAGTATGCAGTTGGCTATTTGAGTGGGTGGAGATTATGTGATCGGGCTATGATTATTCCTTGCATGAGAAATGGTACTATTGATTGTGTAAATGGTACTATTGACCTTATAGTGTGTGCAGATTTCTCAACAATGTTGTCGAAAAGAACAATGGAATTTGCAGGAACACGCATAGCCATGGCCGCAAGTTTACAAATTTATGTCTTATCCGGGCAATTAATATGGCTAAATGTATTGTAATTTAAGGGATTCGATATGGTGTTGCCTTCGCGGGTGTGCTTGCAGGTAGGCCATATAATTAATAAAATGATTTTATTTTGGTGTTGGGGAGGAATAACCTTCCCAGTCATCTGATCCAGTTCTGGGTCGGGTGGCAGTGTCTCTTCTTATTATGGTGTGGAATATTTCTTTGATGGTTTGATTTCTTAAATTTTCTTAGAGTAATCATTTAATAGCCATAAGAATCTCAAGATACATTCAATAAATTTGTTTAAACGATTTATTTTGTTAAAAGCAGTCCATTTAATTCTTCTAACATAAGTTATGATTGCTTAAACAGATACTCAAAATATTTCACTCTATAGCACATAATTTCAATTTATCTTAGCACATAAGGTCATGAATCTGTAGACTTAATATTGGTGTGATATATAATTTCAAAAGTCATGGTGAATTTTCTTTCAGAGTTCAAGTACCGTATTAAACAATACTGCCACTAATATTCTTAAGCTTTACTCATTGGAATTTTGATTTTATGTTGAGACAATTCTCTAAGTTTTAATACTACAAAATTAGTGATTATTGATAATTTGCAATCACACAGTTTCAAATTTGGCAATGGTCTGATTGTATGCCATGCAATAGGGAAAAAATATACAAAATAGTAGATTGAAATGAATCAAGAATCTTCAAAACTTTGTTGAATAAATTTGGCATGGTTAATACATATCTGGTTAAAAATTCATTGCATAATTATCACAACAATAATCTAAGTATTTTGGCTCTTATTTTATGCTTCTTCAGTGATGAATCTTGATATTGAGTGACTGATTACAGTGTTTGGCTATCATTGCATGCATATGCAGGTGACTTGATTTCACTGTTAGAAATATGATATTTTTAGAGGTTGGATATAGGTCTGATCTTGACATTACTATGATATATTACCTTTGCATTTGGCACTAAGCTTGAATCTAGATCATTAGTACTCCTTATCTTGCATCCAGTGATCATTTGAAAAGTAAATTAGTGGATTGATTGGATCATCTAGTGACTCACATCACGTTGCAGTTTTTCTTTAATTAGCTATCCAATTTGGTATCTAAGGACTGATATATTCTTGGCAATAAGCTACAACAATCGGATTCTTGACAGCAGAATAACATTGGTATAACTTAAGGTTTGGTGCATTCATTAGTTCCTCATTGGTTTTTTCATGCATCATTATAGACAACAGATTCTTTGGTTCTCTGTTCGCATTAGAATCTCATTACATGGTAAAACCACTATCTCATTTTCTTGAGTTGATTGTCCTCTTATCATTTTCTAAACATAAAAAGTGCTATAATCAACTACAACGGTTCTCTCCATTACAACCATATAACAAAGCGAAAATCTAAATGAGTCACATAATTAAAGATATACTTTCATTATGACTTGTTGAGTCATTGGATAAATATATAATCTTGTAATCTTGGATGGTGATAATCTACCCATAATTGACGATGTATAATTCTCTGAAAGATTGCACTATTGAAATGGTATACTGGCATGTTCTTTATAACAAATCTTTAATGCTGGTGTAACTACTCACCACTGGTTCATTTACTACATAGTTTACATAGCACTTGAAGTATTTGGATAATTGAAGTTGAAATTTGTCACCAACTAAAGTGCTCTAAAATAGTGAAATATGTTCCAATTCACAATGGATAAACTTTGATATCTTATTACCTTTAGTTGATCGTTGTTCACTTGCATCTGTTCATTATTTTATTATTCAATCTGATCTAAAAACACAGAGATAACATTCCTTGAATGTTGATCATACTATTCACTAATTATTTGGGTTGGATTGTTGTTCTCATTGTCCTTGAGCAATAACAGTTGCTTGGGATTTCTCTGGTCTATTATTACAAGAACACAACTCTCTTAATATGATCTTCTAATAAATTTAATTTTGCATTGCAATTTCCATTCAGATTACATGTATTTGCTCATTTACTACTCATATCATTTGTATATTAAACATCATCAAGCTATAGGATGGTATATTTTAGTCTCAGTGGCAAATTGTACAGACTTGGATTTCAGTTTAGATGTTGAGTATAATGTTACATGAGGTTTCATGATTCAAGGTTAATTGCATATAATGGTAAAGTTGTCTAAGGAGAAATGGAAAGGAGAAACTTGCAATTTTTTCTTAGGATGTTAACTAATGATAGTTCATGTGATTATGGCCAACTTGGATCAGATAATTAAGGTGGTAGAGAAGAAGTATCACAACAAGAGTAAGAAATCAGTAAGAAGAGACAACCTATTTTAGAACATAATGAAAGAGTTTGGTATAATCATAACTTGGTACTATGAAGGTATCACTATAAGGTCTATCTAAGGATGATGCACATAAAGAAGAAAATATTGGAAATCAACTAGTGAAGTTGAAAAATCATGGTAATAATGAAGGTCATTTAAGGAACCTA
>APFE031279155.1:0-17338 GCA_000404065.3 Pinus taeda
TCCATCTCCCAATGTCTCTTCGTCTTCCAACTTCTTTTATTTTTCTATTTACAATATTTACATAGGTTTTCCTAATCCCAAAGATTAGGTGTTTTAGCATTCAAAAAGTTTTCTTTGTTATAACAAAAAAACTCCCTAAGGTAACCTTTTCAAACAAATCTTGCATATTGAAGGCTAGCCCCTTCAATCCAAAGAGGGCTCTCTTTGACAGCTTAATCACTAAGCTTAACAATTGGATGTATTTTCAAACAATGGTTAGATCTTCAGTAGGGTTGTGCTGAAATAAGGTTTGGTTGTGATGAAGCAATTACTCTATTGGGCAATGGAGTCAATAAATTAGTTTTCATATATAGATACCAAAATCTTGATTGTATGAATCAAGAGGGACAAAGGCAAGATAGATGACAAATGGTAGACATAGCAAACATTATCTGAATGGTACTAGAAGGAGAAAACAATCCACTATAGCAGGGCATGAAACATGAATCCTGCAAGTTTTAGGAGAAAGAGTGTAGATGCCTAAACCATATGAACCAGAGCATTAGATAATCAATTATGTCACATAATCTCATTTAAACATCAGATGATAGAAGATAAATGATATGAAATAGAAAGAAAACTATCACAGTAGAAGAACTAATTGAGCATACCATCACAGGAATATTTGTATCATGAACATAATATCTTAGTCCTCTTGGTACTTGAAAAGGTAACAAATTGATCACACATAGCAGGCTATTTTTGTTTCTGAATCCAACCCTTTTTCCTTCTTTTTGATGTATTATATAGGAAATTACATAAAGTTTTCAAGATCCACCAATTTCGGAAGTTTAACTGTTAAATATTAGAAAAAATCATAATATAATTTACAAAATGTCATAAAACCCATTATCCTAACTATTCTAGCTATTCTCTTGGCATTCAAACTAAAAACAAAAATCTTTGCACACTGCTATGAGGCCTTTGCTGATTCTCTGGAACAAATTGATGAGTCACACACTATATTTTAGGATTTGGAACTGTCTATTATTTTGTAGAGTCATTCACCATCTAGGCCATGCATAGATCCTTCCTGTAGCTATCCATGAGATATATTGAACCTGCCAAAAAATACCGTTAAGTCATGCAACCGAAATACACCTATCTCCCTTATCCTATGTCATCTCCTTTTAATCAAAATTGTGACCAAAACCATAATGTGCATGTATTTGATCCACAAAATATTTCTATATCTCATAATTAGACCTTAAATTATAATGAATAGACTGTCAAAAATATTCAACGAAGCTCTATGAGATATATTAGTCATAATTTGGGTTTCTTTTAACAACAAAAATCATTCCCCCTTTTCTTGGATCAATGCATTTCATCAAACACTCAAATTTAATTATTTTTCTATGGCTTCAGCAAGCATGCTCAAGTTGTCTTGGTTTGGTCTTGATCTGGTAACCCTTTTATCTCTTCCTTGGCTATTTTTGTTGGTTGTTAGGGTTTCTTGTTCCTTTCCTTCTGCAGATTTTGTTTTCTTCCTTTTTGTGGTTCTCTTCTTATTTTTGGATGATCTTGTATCTTCTTCATCAACAACTATTGGTTCTTTTAGTTTAGGCTAAATTGGGATTTAAAGCCTAATCCCAACTTATTGTTAACTCTAGTGTGAGGCTTTCTCGAATAATAAACCCTAGAATCTTTATCTCAGCTTGCATCCTTTGCCTCCATTTTTGGTTGCTTTCCCTTTTTATTCTTTACTACTACATGCTCTGACCCTTCCTCCTCTCGCATTTCCTATTGATGTTCTTTGTTTTTGCTCTTATAAACTCTAGTGTTTCCTTCAGTCCTAGGGCTTTCTGTGTTTTTGGGGATTTGATGACTAGGATACCATGTCTCTATTTCTAGAACTAGGATTCCAACATTGGTTGCAGCCATATCCTTTCTTTGTCTTTTGGGTGTAGGGTTTACCAAATTTCCCCTTCTCAACTACTCTATTTGTTTATTTAATTCATGTACATACAAAATCTTAATTAAACCATGGTGACATATATCATGAGGTAATAGCTCTGCCCTGGTTCTGGCCTTAATGGCCATTTTAAATGACATAAGAAATAAGGCAAACTCATTTTCCCAAACCCAAATAAATGACATAAAAATATCATATGGTAAAGGTATATTTTGGAATACCTAGCTTCACATGTGAAGAATAATTGCACAATCTTTAAGGCAATGGACCACTCAAGCTTTAGCATATTCAGAGGGATTCCCACACTCCAATTAGGGTTTTGATGCTCTCCTTTTAAGAAGAAGTTGAGATCCACATTCTACATCATTTTTTTCTTAAACCACTTCTCACCCTCGAAAGGGAACCTCGTGGCTTTTGCTATCGAATATTCAGTGACTACAAATTCCATCTCTCTTATCCTATCTCTATTGTCATCGAACGAGTGAATACAATCATAACACCAACTCATACTGTAACCATAAAATCACTGGAAAATTGGCTCCCATCCTACGATTATGAATAAAGGTGAAACTTCATCACAGACCTCAAACCATATTCCATCTGGGTCAAATCATTTTACATGACCTGAATTTTCCATTGTTTGACTGAGAAGAACTAAGAACTTATACACACACTATAAAAAATTGCTAAAAACCTCGCTATATGCTGCCAACAAATCACTTGGGTTTGATGGAAATAGTGGGTTTGTGAACAATTCTATTTTCAACACTTTTCTTCTCCAAACCTCCTTTAACGTTTTGAAACTATCTTTGCCCATCACATTAAGTCATATCATATATCAAGTTACATCAAATATTTTTAAAGTGTTTAAAATGACCCAAATGATAACTTAAAAAACTTTTTTTTCATAATTTTGCATGCGCTACGAAAATGTTTTGTAGCATGGCCTGTGGGTGCTATGAAAATATTTCGTAGTGCGCTACGAAAATGTTTTGTAGCATTGCCTATTTTTTTGGCATCCGATTGGTGCAAGAATTTGGTAAGAAAATTTGGTATGACATAAATAAATTTCTTAATCATGCTTTGTAACCCTTATGCCAACTTTTCACACCAAAATTTTACCTAGTCCAACTCGTAAACCCAATTTGCTTTTAATAAAATTCTTAATTGATTTTCAAAATAATTTGTGCTAACAACTAGCTCCAATGGGGACATTGTTAGAAATAATGAACACGTTGACCATGTGCCTCATCCATTGAACTGAATAACTCTAAAAATTTTAATATGTTTTATTTAAAAATAAAACACTCTGGAGTTGCTTAACTAAATTTGAAAAATGAAACTAAAATTTCTTCACACTGTGACAACCACTAATTAGAATCTTATGGCCTTCACCTTGGGCTTCAAATCCTTCAAATTTGTTTTCCAACTCTGCAAACTGATATGAACATGGATATGTACAATGAACTGTGAAATTGATTTGTCTCAAACTAGGAAATGTTTTAAGAAGCGTCCATTTACTGGACCTCCACTCAATAGAACTCCATTTAGATCTTCCAAAATAAAAATATTCTTATCTTCGAAAGTAGAAATTCTATAAGGTCCCTTCCATAAATGATCGAACTTTCCATGCTTTTCCTTTTTCCTCAAATTTGGCATCCCACTTCAAGACTCAATCCTGAATCTCAAAATCGCCCTCCTTTACCTTTTTTATCATGGATTTTCTTGATTTTGTCTTGGAACAATAGAGATTGATTATATTTTTTCTCTCTTAGCTCATATACTTCAATAGGCTGATTAGTTCTTCTTTGAAAATCATCAGGCTCTGGATAATGTTCCTGCAATAGTCTCATCATGGGTATACTTAAGGAAACTGGGAAAAATACTTTTGTGATATAGACTAGCTAGAATGGTGATGTGCCAATGGAATTTTTGGTGTTGATCATGTCTGCCCGTAGTGCAAACTTCAACTTGGTATTCCAAGCCTTTTTGTTTTCTTCTAATAGTTTCTTAATGATTCTTACTACACTTTTGTTAGATGATTCAACCAGACCATTACCATGGGGGTAATAGGCTATTCAATGACCTAAGGTAACATGGTAATTCTCACAAAATTTGACCATTTTATGAGATTAAATGACTAAGCATTATCTATTATGATCTTTCTTGGGCAACCAAATCTTGAAAAATTACTTTAAAAAAAATTGAATCACCACATGATCAATATCCTGTCTTGTTGGTATGGCTTCAATCCATTTAGTGAAGTAATATGTAACAGTTAATATCCACTTATGATGTCTTGAAGAATGTGGATGAATTTCTCCAATAAATTCCAACTCCCATTGTTGAAAAGGAGTTGCTATTGAGATGGGTTTCATAGGCAATGCCAACAATTTTGTTTTTACTTCAAAAATTTGACATTTGAAACAAGCTGCCACTTCTCTATGTATATCTGCAAAAAGGGTTGGCTAATAGTATCCCACCTTAAGGATTTCATTTGTTGTCACTTTCCAATAGCGATGCCTTCCACACACTCTTTGATGAAATTCTTCCACCATTTTTTTTGCTTCACTTTCAATGATACAATTCAAAAGGATCCCTGCTGGATATTTGCAAAACAAATAGCCATCAAGGCAATAGAACCCAGTAGGTTTCAGATTTAGTGACTGTGATTTGGTTTTATTTAGCCCTGGTGGGGCTTCCAATTTTTGCAAAACATAGATTATGTTGTTGTACTAGGGGGAAGTTCTAAGTTCGTCAAATACTTTAAAAACCAACCTTTCTTCTGAATCATTGGAAAAGATTGAGAAAACATTGTTTGGTTAACTTAATGTTCTTAAATTGCAAGCATAAATTATCGACCAAAGTTGGTAAACTTACGAAGTGCAAGTGCACCATATATGTTACAAGCCTTTCTTTTAGTTTGTAATATGATGGTTATATTTTTTTGGGAAATTTCATTGTTATCTAAGTTCCTATTTGTAAGCATTAGATTAGAGTTAGATTTATACAAATTAATGAGTGGAAGTTGAGCTACTGTTAGACTAATCTACTAGGTTATATCTATATTGAGTATCGTTCTAAAACATCTTATGTTAATCATTCTAAAATTATGAATCTATCCTAAACACTTTGGTGCTATAAAACAGAGTATGGTGCTATAAAACAGAGTATTGAATTTCAAATAACTCTAAGAGCAAGAAAACGATTCTTTAAAAGATGTATTCAAAGTATATACAAATAATGATTCTAAGAAGCATGAAGGTAATCTTCTAACACTGACTACATGGTATATATAAGTTCTGATTCTAAAAGCATGAAAAAAATATTTTGACACTAATTGTAATTAAGTGAAACACATTGAAGAAACTAAACCATTAAACAACTGTGAATAAATTCAAGTGAAAACGAAATAACAATATTTAACTGATTTATAACCAAATGATGAAATAGTGAAGTAAGGAAACTAAGCTAGAACGAAATGACATTGTGATAATAGAAAGAGATAAAATGAAATAAACTAAACTTCGACTATCTGCAAGGGCCCTCTGCGTACAATAGGTGTAAATCACACTCACATATGGATCGAATAATAGAGAGGTAAATCGAATTCAATATGAGAACAAAGGTCTGTTTCACACAATTTCTTCAGAGATTAACTATTACTTCCATGTTATCCTTTACAGAGAATACATATTTATATATAAAATTCATGCTCAACAATTTGAAGACTTCTACACCTACAAGTATTTTAATAAATCCTTATTCAAATTTGAAACATATGGTAAAAGAGTTATCTGGACAATTTGCTATTTGGAAAGCAAATCGGAGAAACGTGACACATTTAGACTTCTGTTGCTACGTGCTTGACCTGTGCCTTTGACTACGCCACTATGTGATTCCCTCAGTCGATTGGCTCGAGCGAATAGGATGAGATCCATGAGGGGATCAATCCTAAAACCACCCATATGCTTCTTTGCTTCATTGGTGCACCCGAACCCCACAAACCATGGAGATAGCTGCGGATTTGTATTATAGTTGCAAAATCATGTTAATTATGTAGCTAATGCAATCTTTAACATAATAATGAGGCACATTAACGAATATGAAAAATAAGAGATATAAGAGTTTTTGCCTTATCAAAATCTATGGTTTTACTGCTTTTATTGAGTTGATAGCAATGATGAAAAGAGGAAAATGGAGGAAGAAGGGTGCAAAAAAAAACAATTATGGAACTCGACATTCCCCCACACTGAAGATTTTGTATGTCCTCATACAAAACCCAAAATTGATATCTTTGTTGAACTATTGCATTTTCTTGGACACTTTTTCCAGTACATCTAACTTCATTCTTTTCACTTTCTTACCAATCATTTCCATCCTTGGTTTTCTCATGAGGATCTTGTATTTCAAATTTATAACCTGTCTCTGTAAAGCCCTCTTTTTCTTCTTCAGTTTATTGTTTTTCTTAAACCACAGAGTTAGATGTAAAAGGAGGTTGTCACTCTTAGCTATTTGGATTTCATTTTGTGCTTTCAAAGGTTTGATTTTCTTTTTTAATGTACCTATTTAATGTCTCCAGTTTCAAAATTTCTTGTTTTAATACATTGATTAGTAGAGGTTCTTGTGGATCACTAAATTGGAATTCTTCTTCCTCTTGAATTGGAATTGATGTTTTTGTTGCATCCCTTTTCTCTAAGGATTCAATAAATATTTTTCTGCACAGGATCAATTTCTAGCGTTCTTCATCTTGGACTATGAGGAAGTGAGGTGAAAGTTGGTGATGAAACCCTTGGTGATGAATGTCTTGGATATATTCTTGGAGAAATTCCTAAATCCTTTTCTTCTTATGAGTTTTCTTTTGTTTCTTCATTGATATGCTATATGCTCTTTGAGGGTAATTATTTTGTTGAGTTGAGTCTGGTACTCCTTCTTAGACCCGTGACAGGGGTCTTTTGATTTTTCTTCCTTTCTATTTTAGGATTCTTTGTTTGAGGTGAAATCTTTGTCCTTTTACTGGATTTCTTTCTTCCAACATCTCTTTTGTTTATTTTCTCTAAAATTTCTGCAAGAGGGATATCATCCTCTGACAGTTCCTGTGACTACTAAGGTTATTCTTCCAATGTCCTATCAATTTTTCTTTTCCTTCCCCTCTTAGGTCTGCTGCTATTTGGATGCCCATGAGTATCTTCCTCAAAGTGTTTCCTTACTAAAAATCTTTCCCAATTATCACCTATGTTTTGGATATTAAATTCAACAAGTATTTTGACTAGACTATGGTGATATATTGTATTACCTATGAACTGAATTCTCTTTTGAACATTCCCTAACATCTTTCTTAGACTATTCAACAAGAAATATGGAACATTTATTTCATTTTCCCCATGAAAATTCGTTAGCAGCCGAATATGATAGAAAAACATACATCCAAACCTTCCTTCGCAGGTAACAAATTTTTGGATTATTAGAAGCAAATTCCTCCACTTACTTTTTAACGTCGTGCTTAGGATGCCATTCTTGAAAATGGTGGTGTCCGTGCTTGGTTTCTTCAGGAAAAAACTTCTACTCTTCTCTTTAAATACCTCTATTTTTGAACCATTTTTATCCAATCAATGAAAATACAATAGCTTCAGCTACAAACGACTCTGTCACTGTGAATTTCATGTGTCCTATCTCCACTTTGACTCCATCAAAAGCCATGGAGAAGGATTTGGTCACTTCTTTATGGAAGCCATTGAATTTATCTATAAATTCTAGCCACTGTGCCCTCTGCAACAATTCTTTTGTCTGTGAATACCCCTCCAAAAATTTCTTCCCTGTTGGCTCTGTTCTGATTATCACTCCCATGGTTGAGACACTTCGTTTCAAAAATTGTTTTGTTTTGATAGGGTAGGACGGTTTGATAGGGTTTTTAGAGCGGAAAGGCTCAGAGCGTGAGTGATGGAATAATGAAAGCCTAGGTAGTGAGGATATAAGGGAGTGTGGCATAGTCTAACCGTTAAGAGCATTCATGTTTATGATTTGGGTGATTAGTTCAATGAATCGGGATGTGAGTCAAAATATGAGTTATGATGACAGGGAGTGAATGGCAGTTTATACACGGTTTTGAAATGACACTATCAACTCTTGGCAATAATGATTTTGATTTTCGATAATACCTTATCTATATAATTCATATATGTAATGCTTTGATATTTATTATTAAATTAAAGAATTTCATACCTTTGAATTGTTTTCTTGCTAACCTTTGGTTGCCTATTTTTTATGTTGTCTCCAGGTACCTTGCAGTAGAGGGAGTCAATCATTCCTTCAATTGTATCATCAGAAGTTTCTGTCAAATTGGTTGTAGAAATTTGTCAGGGCTGCATAAAATCAACAATTTTGTAGCCATTTATTTTAAAAACAAAGGGATGCAAGAAGATGGAACTCTAAAATATGGGATATAAAGAAAATTTAAGATGCCAAGAATTCTTGGTTTTCACCTTGAATTTTTTGCATAAACATGCCAACAATTGTTGGTTTTCATGTTTATACATTTTTTTTTCAAGATGGAGAAGAAGAAGAATTCTTCTTGATCAACTTCAAATCAAAGTTTTTATGGAAAATCAGAAAATATTTACAAATTCCTCCTTTCTCATTGGCTTATGATAGATATTGAGTGGATGTCCATTCAGTAAGAGAAAAACTTTTTCTTCATCAATAGTCCTAATTCTGACTGCTCCATTATCAAAAACATTTTCAATATCATAAGGCCCAAGCCAGTGAGTTTGAAACTTTTCTTGGAAAATTTTGAACTTTGAATCAAAGAGTAATGCCCGGTCTCCTGGCTGTAATTTTCTTTCTTTGTTGTATTTATCATGCCATCTGGATCTCTGTCGTTGGACTAAACTAGTCTTCTGGAAAGCATCTTGCCTTATTTCATCAAGCTCATTGAGTTGTCCCATTCTTTTCTTTTGTGCTTCTGATAAGTCAAGTCCCAACTTGGCTGCTGTCTTATAGGTCTGAATCTGGAACTCAATTGGAAATAGGACTTGCTTCCCATAAACAAGTTCATAGGGAATATGTCATGTAGTGCTTCTCCATGTGTTACGATAGGCCCATAAATATTCTGGAAGCTTTTCTGCTTAGTCCCTTCTGTGCAAGTGAATTGTCTTGGTGAGGATTTCTTCAATTACTTTGTTGGTAGAATCTACTTGTCCATTTGCTTGTGGATGGTATGGAGTAGATTTCTGATGCTTGATTTTATATTATTCCACTATCTTTTGCACTACTCTGGATGTAAATTGCTTTCCTTGATCTGTTACAATTTATCTTGGGACACCAAAACGAGTAAAAATATCCTCAAAAAGAAATGAAACTACATCATTTTCAGTAGCAAAATAAAGTGCTTTAGCTTCTAGCCATTTAGTAACATAAGGAGTGCATACAAGAATATATTTTTTTTGTTTTTAAGATGGATTAATTGGTCCAACAAAATCCAAATCCCATTTTTCAAAAGGTTTAATGAGTACTTGAGGTTGTAGTGGAATTTCATCTGAAGGAACATGTTTCCCCATTCTTTGAAAGTTATCACACATGTTAACATATTCCTTGGCATCTTTAAAAAGGGAAGGCCAATAATATCCTAAGATAAGGACTTTATAAGAAGTTCTTTTGTCAGCAAAATGACCTCCACATGGTTCATCATGGCACACTTTAAGTATCTAAGGTATTTCATCTTCTCTTACACACCTTCGGATGATGAGATCTGGTCTTGTCTTGTATAATTATCATTTATCCATGAATAAGATGCACTTGTTTGGATTATTCTTCTCTTTTCTCCAGGAAACAAATCTGAGGGTAACTTCCCTGTAACCAAATAATTAGCAATATCTGCAAACCAAGGTGATTTAGTAGATACTGCAAAAAGATGCTCATTAGGAAATTTATCCTCTATAGGTGTATCATTGTTATCATTTTGAATTCTAGATAAAAAGTCAGCAATTGTTCCAGGTCGGTCTAGAATGGTGATATTAAATTATTGTAACAGTAATAGCCATCTTATTACTCTACCATTAGCAACGGGTTTGTTCATTTAATATATAAAGGCATAATGGTCTGTATGAACGAAAGTTTCATAGCCATTGATGTAATGTTTGAATTTATTAATGGCATGAATGAGAGCTAAAAACTCTTTTTCAGTTATAATATAATTTAGCTCTGCAGGAGTTAAATTTTTACTGGTATAATAAATGGCATAAGGAGTGAGATCTTTTTGTCCTAACACAACTCCTAGATCTGTGTTTGAAGCATTAGTTGATATATGAAAAGGACATTTCCAATTAGGTCCTTTTAAGATAGGTGCTTCAGAGATCTTCTTTTTCAAAGTTGCAAAAGTCTTTTGGAAATCAGAGTTCCAACTAAATTCACAGTCTTTGGTGAGTAATTTGAGGAGTGGAGATGCAATCTTTGTGAAGTTTTCTATAATTCTTCTATAATATCTAGTAAAACCAAGAAAACTCCTAGCATCTTGTTGACAACTTGGGATTGATAATTTGGAAATAATTTCTACCTTAGATGAGTCTACCTTAATTCCATTTCCTGAAATATGGTGACCTAAAACAATTCCTTCATTAAACATCATAAAACATTTCCCATGACTTAATGAAAGATTTGCTTCTTTGCATCTTATGAGAAATGTTTCTAAATTTTCAAGCGCTTATTCAAAAGAATTTCAATAAATTGTAAAATCATCCATATACACTTCCACAATCATGAATAAGATCAGAGAAAATTCCTAGTACTGCTATTTGGAATGTCGCTGGGGAATTTCATAATCCAAAAGGATGTACTCAGTAAGCATAAGTCTCCATGGACAGGTGAATTTTGGTTTTTGTCTTGACCTTCAGGTGCTACTTGAATTTGATTATACCGACTAAACCATCCAAAAATGAGAAATATATATATAATTATAATATATATATATATATATATATAATTTATTTATTTATTTTATTTTATTTTATTTTTTTATTTTTTTTTTTATTTTATTTTATTTTTTATTTTATTTTATTTTTATTTTTAATTTATTTATTTATTTTTTTCTACTAATGTATCTAAAACTTGATCTATGAAAGGAATTGGAAAATGATCTTTCAAAGTAGCTTTATTTAATTCCCTGTAATCAATGCATACTCTCCATTTTCCATTTTTCTTAGGAACAATTATTAGGGGTGAAACCCATTGACTGCCTGATATTGGATAAATGAAATTTACATTTAACAATTTCTACAATTCCTCTTTGACAATTTCCTTTAATATTGGATTCATTCTTCTTTGTGGTTGTCGAACTGGTTTAGCATTTTCTTCAATATAAATATAATGCATGCAAGTTTTAGGATTAATTACCTTCATATCAATGTATTCCCATGCATATGCAGAAGAGTGTTTTTGCAATATTTCTACCAGTTTCTTTTTCTGTAATTCTTCCAGGTTTTCATTGATATTCAAAATTTTCCCTGGAAAAATTTCTATTGAAGAGTTTCCAAAAATTTCCATAGAATGTAAATACATTTGGCTAGATGATAGATATTCAATATTACGATGTTCTTGTAAATCTTGACTATTGTCACAATATAAATAAGGTTCATTATTTTCTATCGAATTTAAAATTTGATCCTCTTCATTTATTTGTGCAATAGTGAAAGCTGGTTGTATATAATTATCATCATCTATCCATTCTTCATTTTCTACTTCTATCATTTCTTTTCCAGGTGGGTACAATGTAAATTTTTTGTTGAGCTTCCATCTGAGATAAACATGTCTCCTGTGATAAAAGCATCAACTATAGCTAACCATGGCCCTCCTAAAATTAATGGATGTCTTCTGAAATTATTCTTGGGTGTTAAAATCATGAAATCAACAGGATATTCCCAAGAATATAAGGATACATATATGTCCTCTAACACACCATTAGGTTTAATTACATACCTATCTGCTAATTCTAATAATGTTGGTGTGTATTGAAGATTAGGAAGCTTCAACTTATTCATCGCTGTTTGCTCATTGTGTTTATGGCTGCTCCTAGATCAATCAGTGTGTTTGGTATTTCAATTTGATTGATGTGTGTTTTCACATTGGGGCTTCCTGGATCTAAATATTTTTGAATTATTGTCTAACCCATCATGATGTCTGCAATTTTTCCAACTAGTTGAATTCTTTTCATTTCTTTTCTTTTTCTTCCTAATCTTTGAGTACTCAATTCCGTATTTTTTTCTTAAAAAATTGATATTTATTTTATTTCATGTAATAAAGGAAGTTTTATACAAACATTTTTCAATTCATCTAACATATCATAATCAGGAAATATGATTTGTTTTTCTATTGCTTTATCGATTTTAAACCTTTCAGGAAAAGGTGGTCTTGAGATAGATACTGAAGGTGTTCTATAATGAGTATTATTAGAATGTATAGGATTTTTTTCTATTTGAATATTTTCTTTCTGAGGAAGGGAAATTTCTTCTTGGGAGTCATTATTATCCTTCTGGGAATCCTTTTCTGTCTCCTGAATAACAACAGATGGTTTCTTCCTTTCTAATACTCTACTAGATCTTAATGGAACATTATTAAGATCTAATGGAGTTATCATATAAGTTTGAGGATTTTGTCCTTTTAAGTTGTAAACAGGTTGTGAAGTTTTATTGTTTGGATTTGGGAGTGGTTGAGGGGGTAATTGATTTGGTCTTTGTGGAAATGGCAAAGAAAGTTGTGGATTTGCATTTTGAGTTTGCGTTTGGGGTAATTGGTTGGGTTGAGGGAAGTATTGTGGTGGAAAATTTGGATAAGGTGGAGGATATTGTTGATGTTGAGAATATCTTCCATAAGGAATTTTCCATCCTTGATTCCAAGATTATAGTTGTGTTTGAGCCCAAGGCTTCCATGGCGTAGGTGGATTCCAATTATTTTGTGAAGATTGTGTAAATTTTTGAGGATTAAATCCTTGAGTTTGATTTGTTTGAGGATTTTTCCATGGTATTTTGGAAATAAAGCAAAGAAGGTCTACTTGATTTGGTATTCTTTCTTCACTGAACACAACCTTAAGACTTCTTATAGAGGGACATTCTTTTGTATCTTGATTTTCTACACATATAACATAGG
Source organism: Pinus taeda (assembly GCA_000404065.3). Lineage (NCBI taxonomy): Eukaryota > Viridiplantae > Streptophyta > Pinopsida > Pinales > Pinaceae > Pinus > Pinus taeda. The sequence goes on from APFE031279155.1 coordinate 13,091, forward strand.
TTTCTATGCTTTTTAAATCTAAAGGACATTCTCTCGAAGCATGTTTCTTTCTACACCTAGGGTAGAAGATGGATAATGCAACATTTTCGGCTTTTTGCTTGTTCTCTATTTTAAGGGTGTCAAGTTTCTCACTAAGACTCACTAAAATATTTGTCTTAAAATTATCAAGAAAACTACCTAATTCTGCCCTACATATTGTCCCGGCTTCATATTTATTTACTCTTAGTAAAAGAGGATCCCTTGGAATTTTCCTGGTTCTTGCTTTACCCCTTGAAATATGTACACATAGATCACAAATATCTGCAAATGGTAACTGAGAAATATCTCCTTTTCCCATTAGATTGAGAAGATAAATCCACTTGTCTTTAATGGATTTTAGTAAGAGAGATTTCAAAGTTTCCTCATCTAGATTATTCATTTTTGCCCTTTTTATATTATAAACAAATCTTTTGACAAAATATTCAATATTTTCATCTTCTTTTTGTACCATTTTAAAGACCTCATATTTAATGTTATAGGCATAAAATAATCCTTGTATTTCTCCAAGAATTATTCTTTCATTTGTGCTCAGGTTCTTATAGAATTCGTTCCTAAACTCATAAACCATTTTAATGCTAAATTCTTTAAAGTGGTAGGGAACAATTTTAGTTTTTGAGCATCATGTACATAATCATATGATCTACATAATACTTCAAATTAAAAGATAAATGTCTCTGGGTCTTCGCTTCTTATTCCATGAAATATAGGGAGGATAGAAGGCGATATGTTTTTCATTTGTAATGTTGTATTCTCATCAAGAATATGGAATACAAAAGATTTTGGATCTCCTCCTCCTCTACCTCTACCACCTCCTATATTTCCTCCTCCTCCTACTCCAATCCTATGTCATTCACCATCGACATTGTGTACTTCTCCTTCTCCCTCTTCAACCATGACAGATTCCTCAAAATAAATATCCGGTTCTACAACAGGATTAGCTAACCTTTCTTCTAGTTCTTCTGGTTCCTCTATCAATGGTTTGAAGTAGGTTTCTTCTTCCTCTTCTTCAATAGGGTCTTCCAACTCTTGAGTTATAAGTTGTTCTCCAATAGAATATAAGAAAATTATTCCTATTGTTGGGGATGTAGGATCCACTTTGATTACAACTTCTATTGATGAAATTGGTGAACCTTCAGGTTGGATTTCAAATCTCAAGACTTCAGGAAGTCTATATTGGCCGGTTATGGATGGAATTCAATATTGTGTGGGTGGTGTGTCACTACGTGGTCATGGTGGAGTGAGTGACGATGTGGGAATTAGAATTCTTCCTCTACCTACAAACCTACCTCTAGAGTCTCTTTCCCTATGAATATCATGTTTTTATTTGATTTTTTTTAAAGGCTTCTATTTACACTCCCCCGACAACGGTGCCAAAATTTTGGTCAATTTAATGTTCTTAAATTGCAAGAACAAATTATCAACTGGAGTTGGTAAAGTTATGAAGTGCAAGTGCACCATATATGCTAGAAGCCTTTTTTTTAGTTTGTAAGATGATGGTTATATTTGTTTTGGGATTTTCGTTTTTATCTAAGTTCTTATTTATAAGCATTAGATTAGAGTTAGATTTCTACAAATTAATGAGTGGAAGTTGAGCTATTGTTAGACTAATCTACTAGGTTATATCTATTTTGAGTATCGTTCTAAAACATCTTATGTTAATCATTCTAAAATTATGAATCTATCCTAAACACCTTGCTGCTATAAAACAGAGTATTGAAATTCAAATGATTCTAAGAGCAAGAAAATGATCCTTTAAAAGATGTCTGCAAAGTATATACAAATTATGATTCTAAAAAGCATGAAGGTAATCTTCTAACACTGGCTACAAAGTATATACAAGTTCTGATTCTAAAAGAATGAAAACAATATTTTAACACTGACTGAAATTAAGTGAAACACATTGAAGAAACTAAACCATTAAACGACTGTGAATAAATTCAAGTGCAAATGAAATAACGATATTTAACTGAGTTATAACGAAATGATGAAATAGTGAAGTAAGGAAACTAAGCTAGAACGAAATGACAATGCGATAATAGAAAGCGATAAAATGAGTAAACTAAACCTTGACTGTCTACATGGGCCTTCTACATACAATAGGTGTAAATCATGCTCACATACGCATCGAACAACATAAAGGTAACTTTAATTCAGTATCAGAACAAAGGTTTGTTTCACACAATTTCATCAGAGATTAACTATTACTTACATGTCATCCTTTACAGAGGATACATATTTATATATAAAATGTGTTCCCAATAGTTTGAGACTTCTACGCCTACAAGTATTTTAATCAATCGTTATTCAAATTTGAAACTTAAACATTAAACGCATTACCTTGATGATTTTCTATTTGGAAATAAAATCAAAGAAACATGATTCATTCAAACTTATGTTGCTACGTGTTTGACCTATGCCTTTGACCGCGCCACTAGGTGATTCCCTTAAGGAATTGGCTCGATAAAATAGTATGAGATCCATGAGGGGGTCGATCCTCAACCACCCATATGATTCTTTGCTTCATTGGTGCACCAAAACCCTGCAAACCATGGAGATAGCTACAGATTTGTAAAATAGCTGTAGAATCATGTTAATTATGTAGCTAATGCAATCTTTAACATAATAATGAGGCACATTAACGATATGAAAAATAAGACATATAAGAGTTTTTAGATTATCAAAATCTATGATTTTACGAATTTTATTGAGTTGATAACGATGATGAAAAGAAGAAAATGGAGGAAAAAGGGTGTCAAAACAAAACCGTTATGGAACTATACAAAAATCTATGCCCAAAGTGTCACAATTGGTTTCAGTCGCCAGTTTTACTAGACCCTGACCTTTGATTAAGTTTTTTGGTTTAATCTCTAGGTCATACTCCAATAATCTCTCTATCCACTTGCCTCTTCTACCATCACTTCTAGGCTGACTTAGGATGTCCTTCACAATAACATTGGGAACAAATGCTATTACATGAGAGTGCAGAACATATACCCTAAAATCCTTCAGTGATTTTACCAGTGCAAAGGCATGTCTTTCCATCATATTTTTCTTTAGTTCTACATCTGTTAAAGTTATTCTAAAAAATGAAATAGGGTGCTCATGATTGTCCTTATTTTCTTCAACAATACTCTTTAAATAGTGTGCTCTGAAGCGAATGAAAAGACTAGGAATTCTATTGATAAATATGGGTTGATAAGAATAGGGGATTTAGTTATTTCTGATTTGATTTCTTCAAAATATTTCTTAGCTACAATTGTCCACTTGACTTCACTGTTCTTCTTTAACATGTTGTTAATTACCCTTAAGATTTCAACAAAATTTAGAACTAATCTCAGAAAATTTACTCTACCTAGGAAAGACTAAACCTCCTTCGTACTTATGGGTAACTCAAGCTTATGTATTACTTCAACTCTTTATGGATCAATTTAGATGCCACCTTTAGATACTATATGACACAATAGCTTACCCTCTTTCATAGAAAAATGTGATTTTTTGGGTTGACTGAACTCCCAAAGTTTCTACATTTCAAAAATACTTGTCATAGATGTTTTAAGTGCTCCAAATCAGATGTTGAATATACTGTGACATCATCCAGATATTCTACCACAAACTTATTCTTCTCCTCTGCAAAGGTTATGTCCATTTCCCTTTGAAATGTAGCTCCTTCATTCATCAATCCAAAAGGCATTCTGGAGTACATGAATGTTCCCCATGGCGTAGTGAAGATTTTATTTTATTGGTCTCTCGGATGCACCAATATTTGATTGTACCTTGAGTAACCATCTAAAATTGAAATCCTCTCTAAATTGACAACACTTTGCAAAATATGCTCCATCTTGGGCAGTGGGTAATTTTCCTTCAACGATACCTCTTTCAGATATGTGAAATCCACACATAGTCGAATCTCCTCATTTTTCTTTCTCACTAGTACAAGGTTAGCAATCCATTTGGAGAATATCAAGGAAATTATAATCTTAACATCCAACAATATTTTAACCTTTCTCTGTTAATGACAACGACTTTGGATTTATTCTCCTCAGTTTTTGCTTGAAAGGATTTTCATTTTCCTTTAAGGGTATAGTGTGCTGAATTATACTTATGTTGTAAACCCTTACATATTCATATCTCCATGCAAAGATATCAGAAAACTCTTTCAATAAAGAAAATTTGCTCACACTGTTGAAATTTTGGAATGCCTTGTGCTGG
>APFE031279160.1:5310-16025 GCA_000404065.3 Pinus taeda
TAAATAAAAATTGGCTAAATCCTTCATAAGATTCATTGGTCAACCCTATCGTGCCAAAATAGCAATCTGGACATGAGCGATTTTAGCGATTTTACATGCAGATTGAGCGATTTGAGCGATTTTACATGCAGATTTTGTGACCTCAGTTTGCTTGAAATGTAAAAGATATTTCGGGGCAAGAACGCAGTGAAGACCGACAATTCAATTAATTGAATACAAAACCAACACAAACATCAGAATTGATAGCGAAAGAATAAGTTGTAGTTGTTAACAAAACACTGATATGACCTGGAGAACGTTAGCCCTCAGCTCGTCCTCATTGAAAGGCCTGCAATGATTCACAAGTGGAAAATACTCGAATAATTTGTTTGATGGAAAAAAACAAGTGGTAAAAGGTTTCACAATGCCTCCCCGTGCAATAAATTCCTAATCCTTCGAATAACTAAGATCTAAATTTCCAAGCAAATTGCCCGTTGTTGCCCCTAAGCACATAGCCTCCTGACGCAACATCGGCCTCAAACAAACTATAAGAAATTCCACACTGGAAGGGAACCTGAAGTAATAAGAAATCATGTCAGTCAAATAATTACGAAGGGGTTAGACAATTTAATTCTGGTAGTGGCGTGACCCCGATCAACAGGTACTACGACTGCTATTAAGACTTACCACTGCAATACTACGAAAGTTTCAAGCATTAAGTTTATGAGTTTCCCCTCCGCAAAATTTTGACATAAGACATTTGGGTTTAACATGTCTTTTGGGAACCTAACCTTGTTTTTGATTCAATATATAAAAAGGCCTTGTTCTTGGATGTAGACTTATGTAGTGTGACTGAATCTCTATCGGGGATTCTTTCCTCTGTTGTTGCTCTTAGTTTTTTTATTTATTCTCCAGTTGGGACCCTTTCTTATGTTTCATGTTGGTTCCTAGTCAAGAGTGGTTCCATCAGCTAGAGTAGATCCTGAGGTGATATTTCTAGTTTGGGTTTGGATGTTGTAGCCCAGGGCGGTCTTCTGGCAGCAAAGAGGGAAGTTATATATCTTGAGGGATTTGTGCCTTAGCAGGTCTTGTTTCGACATCAAGAGCTCTTGGCATAGCACATTGGCAGACTTTGGAAGCAAATTTGGAAGATGGATTTATTAAACATTTGGAGGGTTATTTTTAGAGTTGGCATTAAAATCTATGCTTTTATTCTTGTTGTATGCTTTTATGTAACGTACTAATCTACAGGACACAACAAAGCTCTAATGCCAAGCTTTTTTCCATGCACATTCCATGAACCATCTGACACAAATAGGAAGTAATTTATTTTTCATGGGTATTTATTAAAAATGGACTGTTATAAACATCAGGAATTGGACTAAAATTATGCTTTTGATTCTCCTTAATTTGTTTCATTTGGCATTAATTTTTGCGTAAGACTCATCAAGGAATTGGCCATTTCTTTTTTAACACACTTATGTTCTTTATGCTAAGTTTTTTTTGCAGATTTCCGATGATCAATTGATCATTAAGGAAACTAATTGTGTGCACAATTGGTCTTCAAAAGACTAATTTCATGGGAAATTCTAAAGAATAAGTCCATGATCATAAACGAAATTTCGAGAAAATTACAAGTTCATGCAACTTCATGTAATAGCTTAATGGTTTGACATGTTACATGACAGATTAGCAAATTCGAAGATCTGGGGTTTGTTCCTAAATGTCCAAGGATGGTGAAATACCTATCCACTTTTGAATTCAAAGTCTACAGGTGGCTAGTCAAGGCTGGTCAAACTCAGCTATTTTAGCATAAATTCGAGAATTAATGAGCAGATTTGCTATATTTGAGATTTTGCATGCCATAATTCACTTTTTCCCAACAAGAGTCACTATCCATTTCCCATTACCCACATAAAATTCATTACATTTTCTTCAATCCTAGCCCACCAATAAAACCAACGAAGCTCATTTACAAGCTTTTTGTTCCACTTTACATATTCATTGTCAGTTTCCTTTTTCCTACACTTGCAAATAAAACCTTACTTCCATACACCATTAAGTCCATAGTTCCTGAGTCTAAATATTTTTCTAAAAACACCTTGAAGCTTGCATGCCTTAAGGGCAAGCTATCATGCCGATAAACAAAGGGAATACATCAATGTCCCTTGTTCATCCGATCTTCTAAGTATTTGACAACAACAAATTCATTCATACTTAGAAAGATGTGTTCGGGGCATCTTGATTCTCATCCACATCAAAGATGGGAGATATCGTGTTGACTAGTGGAATCCATCAATGGCCACTATGTTAAAAATTTCTTGTTATGTTCGACACCAAAACATCTATTAACATGACAAGAATTGTGCCAAAGAACATTGAAGACTTTAAGACCAATCATTTTGTAGCAGAGGAAGTAGAATTACATTCATTACTTTTTAGTTTTTGATGTAAATGTGTAGTGTTGTCATGGAGTATGTCTTCATGTGTGTATGGTTGATTATGCATTGTTATGCATGTCAATGTTCACATGTTATAAAATGCACGTGAGGTGGTCATTGTTGTCATGCATGAGGTCATGGTTTGTTTAGTTGATATGGTCATGCATTGATGACTAGACTCTAGCTAGAATGATGTGAATATGGTTTGGTACTCATGTGTCATGTGTCTATATGCAGTTGTCATGCATGTATGGTATTTATTATAGTTATGCATGAATAGTAGGTCAAATATGCCTTGTGAATTCATTGTATGCAATTTAGGTCATCATGATGCTATTGGTTGTTATGATGCTAATGTGTTGGCTGAAATAGAGCAGGGGATGCCGATTATCATAATGAGGTTGTAGCATTAGACTTAGGGGTAAGAGCAGAACGTCATATAGGTATTGTATGTTTGGCATGTAGGTATGTAAGTTAAGGATTGTTATATGCATTAGGTTGATATACATGTCTATTGATGTTATGGTTACATTCAATGATAGACGTTAGTTGATTACTATAGTTATATGCACATGTGTCAAATAGTCAAGCATGATAGTAACCTATGGTTGTATGCATTGTTAATGGTGCCTTATGTTAGATAGGTATATGTTGTTGATGAGCATGATATATAGCTTATTTTTGTTATATATTATTAACTTGATAATTAGGGTTATTTCATTGAGATCTTGATATTGTAATTTGGATTGGTCATATGTGTGATGGTTATGTTCATTGCATTGAAGATATTGATGTTATATGTATTGTGTTAACTTGATTTGACCTATGCCGATGGTTATGGTTGCCATATTCAGGTATGAGCCAACATATTTGTGATATGGTATCATATTAATCTATACTAATCGTACATATGTGATTGTTATGCGTGAACAATAAATGCTTATGAGCTTATTCCGTGAACATGTTAGTTAGTTACTGTTATGGATATCATGATTTATGTTTGAGTTGATTTGTTGTGAAGTTATATCATGCTAACCTTTCTTTATGGTGCAGACAAGATAGCCTCCCCTGAAATACACTAAGGAATGAGTTTTCTTATGTCGTATATTTGATGCTTGATTGTTTGATTATGTCATCTATTTGGTGTTTGAGTGTTTGGTGTCTATTATGTCGTCTGGTTGATTCATGTAACATGGTATGCTTGAAAGTTGGTTGAATGTTTGATGAATTGCATAATATGAGTATGTGTTCCAATGATCTTGTTTTAAGATGATTATACTAATATGTATGCATTGAGACAATTGATAGGTACTTGAGTGTAGTAGGTGATAGTTGTAGCATTATGTCTAATGACTATGAGTTGAATATGGATTATGACATGTTTGTTAGTATTTGTAAAGGTTGATTTCAATTGATAGATATGATTGTCTTGATATTTGGAACATGTGGTTGACATGTGTGAGCAGTTGCAGGGAACATGATTTCTATTAGCGTAAAAAGGTAAAAATTGGTATGTTTACATAACTAACAGCTGGGTGATGTGGAAGTGCATAGTAAGACTCAGTTGCATTAGAGTGAAGGTAAAAGAAAGGATTTGGATAATAATTCCTTTGGCTATGTTTGGAAACCCTAATTCCAAATGAATGAGTGCTTTGCATATAGGGAGTCTTCTTAACCTTGATTTTGTCTAACATAGGCCTATGTGCCAGCGACTGTTGACTTTTCTCAGCGAACCTGTGCCAGTGACCTCGAGATTTGTGGCACTTTTCTATCCCAGAATCCAAAAATTTGGCCCAAAACTTGCTATAACCTTAAGAATCCATCAAAGACATGATAACAATGCTGATAAATCAAAAATCAACCTCAAGACTAGCCCTGAGCATCCCCAACCGGGGCTGACATTCTGTCAAACACTTGGAATCAATGGAACCTACAGATCTAGAATACAAGATAGAGCATAAATGGCAGAAAGAACTTATGAAACATAACCAGAAGGATCGCCTCCTTCTCCATTGAACTATTATATCATCATTTCGGTATTTCATCCATCCATTTAACAATTACAAGTAAATACATGAAATAACCATGACATGAACCAATCATTTAACCATCCTTATAACTAGCATAAAACCATATAAATATAAAAGATATGGCAACCATTAAATTCACATATAAACCAGTGAAAATGTAAGATAACTTAGCTTTTATTAATCATAGGCAAATCTAACCAAGTTCAGGACTTCCACGTACCACTCGATCGTAGACATGGCTAAACCAAATCTCTCTTTCAGCTAGTCACCACCGTGCCATATTCCAAGCATGAATGTGGGATCTCATAGAATAATCAATCCAATAATAACCAAGGGAATCCGGAGGTTAAGCCACCTCCACCCTCATCAAACTATGATCACACCAAAACCGATGCTCCAATCACAACTGAATCGAACTTGGAATGCCATCCAGAATCTATCATTTTCCTTGAGGAATTTTTTGTCACCTTGTCTCTCAGGCTTTACCGCAATCCTATCCCGAATCACTAGGCCCTAAACTGAGACCAATCTATCAGGTTTTACAGTAATCCAAATCCAAATCACTAGGCTCTAAACCGAGACTTCTCCCTTAAGTTTTATCATATATCCCACCAAAACCGGTCAAGGGATTCCTAGGCCTTTGGGAATGAAACTTGAGATCACCTCCGCCTTGAATTCCAAAATCCATCTGGAAAACCAAAGCTCAAAAACCAAAATAAACATACCAACACCATGGCATCCAGAAAAATGCAAGGCTAGGCTAGAAACCACTGTCATAACCCAACAAAACCATGACACAGACAACAAGAGAACCACACACCAATATGAAAGTCATGCATGTCCAAACCAGCTAGGAAATCACACATGCAAAGATTACCTGCAAGTATTCATGTTGAAGTTGCTTGATCCTGCTTTTCCTACCTTGATCGTTACTTTCCTTCCTTTCCCTTTGCTTTCTTTTCCTTCCTTGATCTAGAGCTATAGTGCTCCAAGAAAACTCTAAGTGACCAAGAGTGAGAGAGAGAGAATAATGAGAGAGCTCTAAACTTGAACTAACAAAATGTTACACTGACTAAGCTTGAGCCAAGAGCCTACACTAACTAAGAGCTTGCCAACTGATCCTCATAAGCCTTTTTATTAATGAGGCCTCTAATTTCTTATTTTTCCATTATTTTCCTTCATTTTCCTCCTCACATGCCACTTGTGACCTTTCACCTTACTTTTCTCCTAATTTCCTTTATTTTCATAAATAATTGTGCCAAAAATGTATTTTTGTCTTTTAATGGCTTTTCCTTTGCCAATTTCTTTAGCCATAAACACACATCCACTGATGTCAACTAGGATATCTTTGCCCAACATTAAGCTTGCAATACGTGTCCCTTACCCGTGGTCTTATTGTTTCCTTTATTGACATTTATTACATGAAATTTTCACTAGGGTTGTTACAATGATCATATATACTTGATATTATGATGATTCGATGGTTATTATGTCATGGTTAATAATTTGTTTATATGTTGGTTATAAACATGTATATGTAATGTGCTTTAGCTATGGATTCGTTCAGGATTTGATAAATATTTGATGGTTAATGAAAGCATGGGCTAACAAGTGTTATTGCAGCTATTATGAGAGGGCATTAGGCCTTCTTGGTGATTCTCAAATAAGTTTTAGACTTATATGATTGTAATGTTCCCGTAATTAATAATAATAATAATTAATAATAATAATAATAAATATAATATAATATAAAATATAGCAAATAAATAAAATAGTAAAGTTTTAAATTAAGTATATATAAACGTAAATTATAAAATAGTAGCAATAATTAAAGTTAACAAAAAGTAAAATAAAATAAGAAAGAGTTAACTAAGAGAACTATAAAAATAGTAAAAATAAGTAAAGTTATCAAATAAGAAAGAAATAAATTAAGAGAAAATTTAACTTAAGTAAAACTTAAAATAAAAAATAAAAATAAAAGAAGTTGCATGTTGACGCATGGAATGTGTGCATGCGGTTCCCTTTCCAATGTTTCGTCTATTTAATACATGATGAGGAAGATGAGAGATCATTCGATTGTCCATTCTCTTGGGAGAAAAGTGTTGTGAGACAAAGGATTCCCTGACAGTAGTACGTTGATCGAGGGATCGGGGGTGGCCAGTTGTAGAAAGATTATGTACCATTGAGCCTACGGTTGGGTGGGGAGTCATCCCCAAAACTTTGTTGCGGTTAGTAGGATTCATATAGCGTTCAACTCTGAAATCACAAGTAAGGAATATCATCACCATAGGTAAGTTGTCTTTGCTCATATTTATGAAATTCTATGTTAAATAGTTGATTAATTGTGCGTTGATTATAAATCGTATAATTGATGTAATTATTTGTATATTCTAAAATCGGGGTTGTTACATATGGCATCAGAACATGGTTACAACCTTGAGGCCTAGAAGTCCTAGTACGCATGCCTAATTTTGATAAAATCTATTATTCATATATATATATATATACAATATATATTTAATAAATATATATATATAATATATTAATATATATATATATATATATATAATTATATATATATATATATATAATAAATATATATATATATATATATATATATATATATATATATAAATATCATTAAGAACCAACCCATAACAATTAGAAATTTATGATGATATTTCAAGGCGTGAAGATTGTGGTGATCGCATGTAAATTTTATGACATGCATGAGCATGAATTTTTTACTATTCAAAATGTTTTGATAATAATGATGTTATGTTACCAAGATGGCATGCAAGAGTGGGCATATGGTTTATTTTCTATGATACTATGATGTTATAGATGTGGTGATTGATAGGAAATCCACAAATGGGCCGGTAGGACCAATTTGTTTGATGATCTCGTAGGAGCCCATACCTGTGAGGGAGAATATGTAACACCATATGGGTTAGGGACAAACTCAATCAACACTACATATGCCAATGGTTCCTTTGTCTTATATAGCTCTTGAGGGGCAATGGGACCATCTTGAAGAGGCCAAGTGCCTGATATTATAGGCTAGGTGTCGGGTATTAGATTGGGATGCCGAAGTCTGGTGGGGGTGTAAGGACTTCAATGCCTGGGGTTGTGCACCTTAGTAGGTGTGGAGGGAGTGGGCTAGCCTTGTTAGATGCCTGGAGTCATTGAGTACCGTACTGGATGCCTGCCTTGGGGCAGATGAGGTCTGAGTCGGACGCGAGCCTTGGGGCCAAACTTGGGCTAGGATACAGATCCATGAAGCTTATGCCTGGTTCCAAAAGTGGGAAAAAGTACAGAGATTCCTTGAGATTTATCGGGTTTTGTGAAAATTTTCAATGCCTACTGGTTATACTAGTTCATTAGAGGGTGTAGAGAAAACATGAAGTAACTAAATAAAGAAAATGTTAAATGATTCAATTTAACTTCGGGACGAAGTTCCTTAAAGAGGGGGAGTATGTAATGTCCCATAATAATAATAATAATAATAACACGAAATAATAATAAACAAAAAAAGAAAAAAAAAAAAATAAAAAATAAAAAAGATAAAAAAATAGAAAATAAAGAATATAATAATAACAAATAAACAAATAGTAAAGTTTAAAATAAGTATATAAAAAGTAACTATAAATAGTACAAAAGTAAAGTACAAAAAGTAAATAAAATAAAAAGAGTTAAACTAAGAAAAACTATAAAAAGTAAAAATAAGCAAAGTTATCAAGTAAAAATGCATAAAATAAGAAAGAAATAAATTAAGAGAAAATTTAACTTACGTAAAATTTAAAATAAAATAAAAATAAAAGTTGCATGTTGACACATGGAATGTGTGCATGCGGTTCCCTTTCCAATGTTTTTTCTATTTAATAGACGATGAGGAAGATGAGAGATCATTCTATCATCCATTCTCTTGGGAGAAAAGTGTTGTGAGACAAAGGATTCCATGGAAGTAGTACATTGATTGAGGGCTCAGGGGTGGCCAGTTGTAGAAAGATTATGTGCAACTGAGCTTATGGTTGGGTAGAGATTCGTCCCCAAAACTTTGTTGCGGTTAGCAGGATTCAAATAGCGTTCAACTCTGAAATCATAAGTAATGCATATCATCGCCACAGGTAAGTTGTCTCTACTCATATTTCCAAAATTCTATGTTAAATAGTTGATTAATTGTGTGTTTATTATAAATTGCATAATTGATGTAATTATTTGTATGTTCTAAAATTGGAGTTGTTACAATGATCAAATATGCTTTCATGACTTGTAGTTTACATGTTCATTATATATTTGATGAAATGACTATCATGGGTAGGCCCAGTTAGGTCAAGTTCTTGTTCAAGTTTTGAATGTTTAGCATCACCCTTATGTTATTGATCATTTTGAGAAGTCTCTAGCAATTTTGGGAAAGGGTCTAAAGGTTTACCTAGAATTGTAGCTCAGATATCAAGACCACAAGCATTGAAATGAGTAATTTAGGTCACAACTGCATGGAGTGCTTTTGAGTGTGGTCGGAGGCCTTCAACTACATGTAGGTAGTATCAATGGTTTGGTTGGGAGTCTAGGTCACTGAAACAAAGTTCCAACTCAAGAATTGATCACCTGGGGTGTTCCTTCAACTCCTTGGTGATCTGTAGTCCCTGTAGGATGTCAGATTATGGACAATAAGTCTCAATTATAGGCCCCACTTCCTTAACTGGAGCTAGGAGGTCGTTTCATGTCATAGTGGCACCTTGTTTCACATTTACCTAGAAGGCCTGTTAAAGTGAGTAAATATGGGAGGAGACATTACAATCATGTTGCTTAAGGATATGATGTTTATTTTCTAGAAGTCCCACAAATTAGATGATTCGTTCAATAATTTACATGTGCTTCTTATTCATTCATGTGTAGACAATAGACATGCATCAAGTACCATTCAAAAGAAAGTTCTAGTTGGCTAATGTCAATGAACATATAGTGGGAGGACATGATGGAGGGGTAGTGATATATAAAATGAATCCACTTAGGACTATTGGATTAGAAAGGAATCGAAGGTCATTATTATGTCGCAATATATTTTGATTGATCATTAGCATAACACAATGAGAAGCTAAAACAAAATGGGGTGGATGAGACCAATAGATGTGAGTGCATTAGAGGATAACCACATTAACCATTTGACAATAGTAATGATATTCGAATAAAATAATGAAGATGAGTTACACTTTTGGGCCAAATGTGGCAATGAAATTTCAAGTTTTTCCTCTTTTATCAAATTGTAGCCTCAAAATCAGATAAGCATTATGAATTTTGATTAAGAGGAATTATGAATTTTGATTCAGAGGAAAAGGACAAATTGTGGAGAATTGTGTTGTTGTATTAATGATATTTTTTGAAAAAAAAGAGTGTCATATAATCTCTCAAATTTTCATTAAATGCAATATATGTCCTTGCAAATTTTAGCAAAACTTAAGAAGTATGTGTGTGTTCACATAGCATAACTTAGTCTAAAATGTATAATTAAAAAAAATTATACATGAGCATGATCTACATGGAGAGAAAAATAACTAAATTTTTCTTATTAAATTTTTTTTATTATTTTTTTTGTAGTTGGCGAAGTAATATTTCAATTGCATTTTGGAGACACATGTGTTCATATAATATTTTTTTCAACTCTTTAAATAAATTGAAAAATGAAAAGTTCGCTTTTGAAGAGGACTCGTAAACAAAGATAGGGGCATTTTCTGAAATTTTTTCATTTTGTATATTTTATGTTATTGATTTTGCATTAAGGTCCTTTGAAACTATCCAAAAAAATTTCAACATTATGTTTAAAAGTAATTAGATAAAAAAAATATCATATAAATTCAAAAATGTCAAACCCATATGTCATTGGATAGAGGGTTCCTTCTCAAATCCAACATGATCAACTCCGACACTTAAGGAGAAATTTTTCTTGGAATCTGCTAGGGTGCAAAATAGTATTGCATAGAAATCTGCAGGAGAGGAGCTAAAACTCTATTTTTTAGGCCCTAAATAGCTCGATTGAGCGCTTAAAATGCTCGATCGAGTGTTTTAAATTGAAATTTCAAATAGCTCGATCGAGTGTTTAAGAAAACCTTTATCGTGGTTAAACAAAGGCTCGTCGAGTTATCATAACTGTCTAAAAAATGGAAGAAAAGAAAAGAAAAACAAAACCTCTCAATACAAATTATAAAATTTATTTATTCCACAAAAATATTTTTTATACATATTCAAATATATTTAGAACTCTAAT
>APFE031279161.1:21146-44553 GCA_000404065.3 Pinus taeda
AGGAGGTTGGAAACCTATGTGGCATAGTGACATTTATCATGAGGTACACATGGAGGGCTTGCTTGCTTTCTTGGGAGGTGACCTAAGAGCATTGGGAATTTACGAGGAGGGTTTTAAGCCCTAGGTAGTGTTGGAGAATCAAGTATGGAAGCTATTTAAACAATTCTCCTATCCTTAATAACTGGCTGTGAACTTATGTTAGCTTCTTCTTATTCTTTATTATATTCTTTTCATCAAACAATTATTAAGATTATAAACCATGAAGATCATAAAAGACAACGAACACAAAATATAGGCTCTAAGCCAGGGCAAAGCCCCTCCAAGGGGAAGACCCAGAAAGAATTTCTGTTATTGAGAAATCCAAGACCCAAATCCCAAGACCAAGTCCACTCACAAGCACCAAGTCAACCCTCCTTCCAAGCCTTTAAAACAAGTCAAAGTCTCAACAAGTCAACGATGGTCAAACCCTTCCAAAACTTGTCAAGCTTCAAATTTTGTCCCCTACAACATAATTTCAGCCTCCTGCAACATACCTGTAATTTTCGGCCTCCCTGCAACTCTGAAATTTCGCATGTGTGAGGGTTTTTAGGGCAGATTCTCCTCTTTTGATCTTGCTTTCTCTCTCCTTGTCTTTGACTTCTTTCCTTGTCTTTTTCACTGATTTTCCGTATTTCTCAAGATATCGGACTTTCTTGAATGTGTATGCCAAATTGTTAAAATTGACAACTAGGGCCAAACTCCACATGGGTTATCTTATTTATGACAACAAATACTTTTCTTGGATTCCTCTCTTCGAGAGGTGTAGGATTGATCTAGAGATCATCCGATTTCGACATGTACAAATGAAGTTATGAATTTATTTTGATTATGGATAAATTGTCAAGGTCGGCCAGCAAACTCATGTAGGCTTAGAATCCCAATAGTCACATCTATTCATCCTCAACACTTGACTATAAATACATGATGCCTCATCCTCATTTGGACACACTCATCTTCACACATCTCTATCTCTCTCCTCATTGATTTGGTATGCATTTCAGGGCAACATCTCTCTCCACACGTGCGAAGGAAAGAAGGGGAATTTCTCTGTTATGGGCGTTGATCGAATTTCAAGCACAGTTTGACCAAGCGTTGAATAGCAATGTTGACCTCTTTGAATGTGATTTTTGGTGGAGAAATCCTGCCCAGCAGACCGCATTTATGGGCACAAAAATTGAGGCAAACCGTTGACTTTGACCAGTGTTGACTATGGCTAGGGCTGACCATAGGTTAACTGTTTGACCAGATTTTGACTGGGCTGATTTTAGACTGTTTTGAGGGTTGATTCATCTTGTTGTTTGGAGACCAAAGTTGACTGAATTGTTGAGGATCAAATCTGCCCTATTGACCAACGTTGACTTTTCTGGTTAGGGCTCTTTTGCTACTGTTATAAATTATCATATTTGTAAATTGTGTTATCTCTCTCTACTGAACTATTGAAGACTATAAGAAGAATTGATCAAGGGTTTCCCGACATTGGGGTTTGTCCTTGGCTGGTGCCACATCTTGTGTCCTCTTGTCTTGGCTTGTCTTTTATTGTTTATGTTTATGTTCTATCTGCATTTTAATATCATGTTGATGTGATTGCTAAACTAGATATTGATATTGGGATAATAAAGAAATTGAAGTAAAATTGCTTTAAAGCATAGAACATACCATTGTTGCCTAGAATTAACATGGTATCAGCGCTGAGGTGAAGACAAAGCCCAAGCAAAAGTGAAAGAGCAATCACCAAAGACAGTTGGACAAGGACAAAAGGTTCAATGGGTTCCTCATCTTACTTCCCCGTTGAAGACAAGCTCCATGATAAATCTAACTATCATGGATGGAAGATGTCTCTTGATTTGATCTTGGAAGAAAAAGAAGTGATGGATTATGTGCAGGGTAAAATCCGGGCTGAAGACCTCCAAGGAGAACTACGACAAGTTGGTCGGCATGTTCAATGTTAGTTATGCTAATCAAATTCTATTTCTCAAGAATAAGTTGAAGGATATTAAGAAGGGCAAGGACGAGGACATTCAATCCTATTTCTTGAGGATTACTGAGATCAAGAATGATCTACTCTCGATTGGAGAAGTTATTTTGACAAGGAACTTACTCTCACCACCCTTGGAGGACTCCCACCTAAGTGGTATGTATTTAGAACAACTATACTCAATAATGATCGAATTCCAGGGTTTGAAGAATTGATGTCGAGATGCATTCAAGAAGAAACAAAAATGGTGGAGCAAAAAATGCCTTCTAATAGAAGCAACCCCACTGCATTCTCCACTCATGCCAAGGGGAAGAACAATGCAGGTTCAAATAAGCAAAGTCAAGGAAGACCGAGATTCAAAGAAGCAAAGTCACAGAAGAACCTGGTGTCCATTTCAGCACTGGAAGATAAAGGATTCAAGGTGCCGTTTATCAATGGAAAGGTACGTGTTTGGAAAAGAAATTATAAAGATGCTTTTACTCTTGGGTTTAGGGTTGGCACTTTGTATAAAGTTGGAGGAAGTCCACTGGGAGCCATGTCTTGCGACACATCTCTACAATATGAACTATGGCACCGAAGGTTTGCCCATCTTTATTATAAGGCACTACCCGATGTGAGACAGATGGTGACAGGTATGCCCGAGTTCAAAGTAGAGCATGAAGGTGTATGTCCGAGATGTGATGAAGGAAAACTTACAAGGGGACCATTCCTCTCAAGTAATAGCAAGACCACAGACATATTGCAATTGATCCACTCCGACATATCTGATATGATGCACATAAACTCCTTGGGAGGATACTTATATTATCTCACCTTTGTGGATGATTATTCTCGCAAGACCTGGATCCACTTCTTGAAGAAGAAGGATGAAGTGTTCTCCTGGTTTCGACACTTCAAAACCTTGAACGAAAACCAATTCGAGAAGAAAATCAAGATATTAAGGACTGATAATGGGATCGAGTACAAATCGAATGAATTCCAAGATTATTGCAGAGAAGTTGGCATTAAGAGGGAGACTACAACGCCATACACTCCCGAATATAATTGTGTGGCTGAAAGGAAGAATCACTCTATTGTAGAAGTTGTTTGTGCCATGCTTCATGATCAAGGCCTTCTGAAGTTTCTATGGGTTGAAGTTGCCAATACTGTCGTGTATATTCAAAGTAGATGCCCTCATCAAGCATTGGACTTCGAGACTCCCGAAGAAATGTTTACTGGTAAGAAACCCGATGTATCTCTTTTTAGAATTTTTGGAAGCCCCGTATATTTTCATGTGTCAAAAGAGAAAAGAAGCAAATTGGGTGCATCTGGGAAGAAAAGAATCTTTGTGGGCTATAGTGAAAATTCTAAGGAATAGAATTTATGTGGCTGGGCAAAAGGAAGTTGGGACAAGTCATGATGTCACCTTGAACGAAAATAGGGCCCTCAAGAAGATCAACAACCTTCCTATCATAAGGAAGGACAAAGAAGCTAACATAGGAAATCAAGGTGAAAAAGAAGACGAAACGATACCTGATGTTGATAAACCTATGGATCCTATTAATCCTCCTCCAAAAGGAGACCCTCATGGCTTAGGGAGACTCTCAAAGATGCTGAGAGGCACATTGCACCAAGGGGGTCTTTCCGTGAAAGAAAGAAGCCGAACAGGTATAAAGGATATTTGACCACCATGACCACTATCATTCAAAATGAGTCTTCATCATTCGAAGAAGCCGTGAAGCAACAAGTACGGAAGGATGTTATGAATGAAGAATACGAGTCAATTATGAAGAATGATGTCTGGGATGTGGCCCCTAGACCCCAAGACAAATCAGTTGTCACCTACAAAATCAAGCATGGAGTTGATGGAAGTGCATAAAAGTTCAAAGTTCACTTTGTTGCTCGAGGCTTCTCTCAAAAGGAAGGTGTAGATTACGATGAGATATTTGCACCTGTTGCCCTATACACCACCATCCACTCGATCATAGCCCTTGTTGCCTCGCAAGGATGGAACTTACATTAGATGGATGTCAAGACCACTTTCTTGCATGGTTCGATCAAAGATGAAGTCTATGTGGAACAACCCGAGGGGTTTGAGGTTCATGATCGGGAATCTCATGTATGCAAGTTGAAGAAATCTCTCTATGGATTAAAACAAGCACCCTGGGCTTGGTATGTGAAAATCGATAGCTATCTGATGAAGTTGGGATTCACTAGAAGTGAATCCAATCCGAACCTTTACTTTAAGGTTGAAAATGATAAACCTCTCATTCTGGTACTTTATGTGGACGACCTCTTTCTAACAGGTGCAAACCCTTTCATTCACAAATGTAAGAGGGAGTTGGCTTCTGAATTTGAGATGAAGGACTTGGGACCGATGCACTATTTCCTAGGGTTGGAGGTCTTGAAAAAGTTAGGTGAAATTTTTCTCTCTCAAGGAAAATATGTTGTGAAGATATTGGAAAGATTTGGGATGGTGGATTATAAGCCTGTGACTACTTCGATGGGACTTAACTTTAAGAATTTATGTGGTAGTGTTGCTGGACCTGAATTGGGAAATACTTCTGAATATCGTCAACTCATAGGAGCACTGATGTTCTTCGTGAACTCCCGTCCGAACATATGTTTTGCAGTTAACACATTGAGCCAATACATGGTTGAGCCTTGTCATATACATTGGATTGCTGCCAAGAATCTTTTGAGATATCTTTGGGGCACAATCACTCATGGACTGACATACACTGCCAAAAATGTGAGGTTGCATGGTTATTCTGATGTTGATTGTGCTGGCAGTGTGGTGGATCGCAAGAGCACTTCTGGATGTTGTTTTTCTTTGGGTTCTTCTTTGATATCCTGGATGAGAAGGAAGCAAAAATTGGTTGCCTTGAGCACCACCGAGGCCAAATACATAGCTACTAGTATGGCCTCCTATGACGCTGTTTGGTTGAGGAAGCTCTTCAGTGAGTTGTTTGGACATGTGCTGGATACCACCATGATCCTCTGCGACAACCAGAGTGGGATCCAATTATCAGAGAATCCCGTGTTTCATGATCGCTCCAAGCATATAGATATCAAGTACCACTTTATCTAGGACATGGTACAACAAGGAGTAATAAGGCTCTATCACATTGGGATTGATGAGAAGGTCGTTGATATTCTAACAAAGCCCCTGGGAAAGGTCAAATTCTTGGCCTTCCAAGAATGACTTGGAGTCGTGGAGAGACCCTCTTATGAGGGTCCTGTATGAGATGGACATTGAGCTCTGGGAGCTCTGGGGATCTTGGGTACTTCTTGGAGCGATGAGCAACCATAGGGTGAGTGGTTTAGCCTTCGCCTAGTGGTTTCTTGTGTACAGAGTGAGTGGTTCAACTTTCCCCTGTGATAACCCTTGGCGACATGTAGGCAAGATGAATGGTTTTTCCTTCTCCTGTTGAGACATCCTACCCATGTAGTGTGGGACTCAAGAAGTATCTCTCATTTTGCCAATGAGTAGGGAAATGAAGATTGGAACCATAGAAACACTGATGGATGCATCATGTACTACTGCACTCCCTGTTGTCGCACAAAGTGTCTAGGCACTGCAACAACGCTCAGAGTAAGGGTTGTCACTCTAATTCTTACTCACTTCGTTTAGACTCTCTCCTAGACAAGTCAAGGAGGGTAGTCTTTGGGGTAAATGAATGAGGATAGCCTATGAAACACAGGCTCTAGGAGACTTAAAGATGAACAACTTGACGAATGTAAATGAGTCCTGGTTAACTGAGATGGATAGATCTAATAAAATAAAACACAACCACAAGATAAAAATGATTTTAGACTAGTGCCTTATATTCAATTAACCATAAACGAAATAAAAACAAGTTACCCAAAGCAATTTATAAATGTGGCGGAAGTGACGATCATGATGTCTAAATGTAAACGCCTAAAACTGCAATATACTCTAGCAATCAAATCCCATGAAGAATTATGAAAATTAACTGCTAAGCAATGGTTCTAGATTAAAAATGATTTTCTTCAATAACCCAGATCTAAAATTTATCTTTCTCCTATAGTCAATGATTTTAAAACATCAACCGCACTTGACAGTAGAGAAATCACTACCACAAGATTTTAAGTTTTACACTTAACACAAAAGACACTAGGGAACTTTAAATTAGAATTTAATTATCCCTTAGGTAAGTTTAATGCACTAAGCTTATGAAGCAAAGTTTAATGTGGTAAAATGAAGAGATTAAATTTTTAATGTGCCCAAAGTAAAACAAATCAAATAAAAAAAAGGTTAATAAATTGAAATTTTAATGGGCCATAGGTCACATTAAAAATTTTAATGTGAAAGTGCAAATCCCCTTTTGATTTAATTCTTTTGGGAATTTTAAAGTCACATAAATGAAATTTTTTAATTTCTAGATTTTTAATGTTTTTTAGGTTTTTTAAATGAAATCAAAATAAAAATAAAAAAATGACAATAAAAGGAAAGGAAATCAAAAGTAAAGAAAAATAAAAGTGAATTAATTAAGAAAACTAAACTAAAGTAAACAAGAGAAATGAAACTAGAAATTAATCAAAGTAAAAAAAAAAAACAAAAACAAAAACAAAAAATGTCCCAGAAAATTTTATTTTAAAATGATATGCTTCTGCCTCAGATTTATCCATGAAACCCTTATGAGAATTTTCAAATTTAAAACTTTGGACTGCAAAAAATATGAATAATATCCCTGGAAAATTATGTTGATAAACCCTAGAAATCCAAATCTTACCCTCCAAGGCCTAGATCTGGACTCTACACAAATTTTTTCCTCAGATTTGTAGTTGCACGACAACAAGAAAACACCCAAACGATATATACAATGATAAAAACTAAAATCCAGAAAAACCCATGTTAGAAAAATAATTACAAAAATTTACAGACCTATGCACAAGAATGGTAGATCTATCAGATCTGAGGAGTATGAGTTCAACTCTACTCCCAGATTCAACGGCCAGATCTATCAATTTCCCCCACAAAAATTAAACTTTTAAATTTTAAAGAGGTGTTAACTCGAAACCCTTCATGCATCACCAACAAAAAAATCTTATGAGAAACTTGGGATTAATTTTGTAGGGCTCCTCAGAAAACATAGATCGGGAGTTGGCTAGTCCAACTGAAAACTTTCCCTAACACCCGAAGATCTAAAATCAAGATTTCTATGCAAAATTCGATCCAGCCATTAAAAATAGAGTGAGAAAATAATAATAAAACTCAAACAAATAGAGATATCTGCTATTACGTTCAAATTTAGATTATTATTCAAACCCCAGCAATTGAGCAAGATACCTGTACTGAAATCACTCTTTAGAAGCTACCATCAATGGCTTTAGAAAAAATATGCATGAAAACAACACATCTTACAGTATTCCCATGAAGAGTAACACCAGCAAAACTTAACCCCAAAGTCTTTCTTTATTATCCAGAAAAGATTACACAAGAGCTTCTTGCTAAGCACACGACTCAAGGTCGGATGGATCAACTGACAAATGACTTCCTATTTAAAGATAAATCCTCCAATGGCTAGTTCGAGTGATCCTCGTCAAAGCAATCTCAACTGTTGATGAAGATTAAAGTTTCTTTTAATTTCATCCATCGAAATATTTAAATATTTGGGGAAATTCTAAATTTTTCATTAAATGCATTTTAATTAACAAAAAAAAAAAATTTGAGTTAATTTCTCCAAAAAATTGATTTTGACCTAACCCCCACAGATCAAAGGTTTAAAATTTGGCAAAATAATTAATTTACCTTAATCCTAGGATCTTTTAAAATTTAACTTTTAAGGACCGATGAATTTTTCCTTTAGAGAATTTAAATTTACCTAGGACCTAGAATTAATTAAATTTCTAGCTTACGATTTTAATTAATTTTTTGCCGGAAAATTTAATTAATTAACCTATGAGGGGACAAATTATTTTTCCAACACTTTACATCATGATTTCCATATTTTTTACATCATAAGGGGGAAAACCCATTTGTAATAAACTCTTACAGACTACCCATTTTTGCGACACAAATATAATCCAGCAGACCAAGCAATTTGCAATAAAATAACCTAACCAAATAGTTAGGATTATTCCCAAATTACTTTTAAATGGACTCGATCTAGAACACTAGGATTCGCCTAAGATCCTAGCGATAAAATCCATTCCAGCTTTGGGGTAAGACTAAAGGAAAACTATGTCGACCATCCGAGAATGGATCGGTGAGACAAAAAACCTCCTAGAATGGAGATTGTCACTAGAAAATTTGGTTTATAAGTCGTTACATACATGACACAGATCTGTTGAGATTATTTACATTATACACATGCAGAAAGGGGTTACATAACATCTTGGAAGTAAGACTGACGATGATAACTGGATGGCATGGACACATTGATCAAGTGTTATCCCTTTTACGAAAAAAGGGGGTGTACTGCTATGGGTCGTTGACAGGTAGTGGTCAACATTTGGCTCTACTTGGGGACACGTTACTGCATCAGAGGAATGTGAGAATGCAGAATCTGCATCCACGCAACACACAATATAATATAAGTAGCGTCCATTCAAAAATCATCATATAATGTTAAGCACAGGAAAGATATAAGCTCTTTATTTATTAACTATCTAATAACATGAAAAACATTCACCTACAAAAATAAAATACTAAAATAAAAGGGTGTAGGGTTAGGAATACAATACAAAGGATGCCCCATGGCATCAGATGTGTTCAATGTAGTGCATGCTGAGCATTTCCCTGTTTTTAGGCAAATTTGTTGGTTGTTTCTCAGATGTGCCATGTCCAATCGTGCATACGGTAGGACTTTTTCCTATATGAAAATCAAGTTGCTCGTGGCCATCTGATGCATCAAACTGCTTTCTCATTCTCTTTCTCTTGCGCTTTTTCTTTGTGGCAAGTTGTATCACTGATGATGTGGAACATTCTGCTTGAAAATTCTTAGATGAAGAATGTAAGATATGTGTGACATGTCTTTCTTCATTCTGCATCTGCTCTGTCAAGAATGATGGATCAATCTCACATGTGTTATGAGTTATAACTTTATCTTTTTTAATTTCTTCTTTGATCATGTTCTTAGTTAAATCTTCGTTAATGGAGTTAGCCTCTTTCTCAGGATATTCACAACAAGGAGGGACCTGTGATTTCCTCTCTTCTAGCGTCTTATGTAATGAACTCATTTCTCTGCCATGTCTTACTATTAACTTCACTTGATTGAGTTCAGTTTTCACAAATCTTTCTTGCAGAGTGACATGATTAGCTTGCATAGTCTTTATTAGATTCTGAATAATGGACATTTGATTAGAATGATTAACTTCCATTATTTTTAATTTGTTTTCGATGATATCTATTCCCTCTGTATTTATGACACATGGTACCTTCTTTTTCTCTATGGCCAATAATTTGTTCTGAAGAGATATCTGATCAATTTCTATGTCCTTTATAATTTTATCATTCTTTGCATTCATGCCCATGAAGCAATTTTGCATATAGTTTATCTCTTGCTTATGATTTGCTTGCATGGTAGCTAACTGATTATTATAATTGAATCTCATGATGGTCATTTCTTCATCCATAGTTGACAATTTGATCTGAATCGAACTTATTTCTTCTTGATAACTTGCTTCCATGGCAGTCACTTGATTTGAATGATTTAATTCCATGATCGTCATCTTTTCCTCTAGGGCTAATAACTTGCTTTGCATAGAATTAATTTCCCTAGCATTATCAACTATTAATGTTGCTTGATTAAGTCTCACATCTTTAATAAGTTGAGCATGATTAACTTCTGCATTCTTGATTCCTTGAGCCTGATTTAACTGTACGTGTTTAACCGTTTGAATTAACTCCTTGAAATTATTTTCAACTTCTATAGTTTCCTTTACTTCAGCTTTCACTTTGACTTTTTCTTTATCTCCATATTTATCTTCAAAGGCATCAATGATTGATTGTAGAGAATCAAAAGTGTTATCAGGGAACTTAACAAAACAATCTAAAGCATCTCCAGATAAGGTGAGAATGAAAATCTTCATCTTCACATCTTCATAGTTAGAATATGGGCGATGCTTATATAGAGGCTGACATTTTGAAGGTGATTTTCAAGATTAAAAGCATTGTTACCTTGAAAAGGAGGAAATTCATCTATGGCGTCACCAAAAAGGGAAGGATAACCATGTGGAGCTCTCTGAATATTAGTAAAATCACAAGGAGCAAACAAGTCATAATCCATGATGACTTGTTTAATGGGAAAAAAATGGGCCAAATGGATATCAAAGAGATAGATCCTTGCTCAAGAAAATCAAAACATCTACAAGAAACGAGCTTCTAACATAAATTCTTGTAAGAAATGGAAAAAGTGGAGTCACCACTTGAGCATGAATTTCTCACAAAGTTTCCAAAGTAGAAATCGAAAAGTTAGTGGATGGAGGCAGATGGATATTTAGGGAGGGCTCCCAATCTGGGATTAAATGAATGAATAAGTGGATTCGCCACCCAAACAGGAAACCAACCGGAATCTCCAGGTGCAAAAAGTGAAGATGAGAGGATTAGATGAGAGATGACGAGAGTTAGGATGGTGAGAAATGAAGAGACGAAATGATGCCAGAAAAATGATGTGAAATGTCATAAAGCCAAGGTCTATAAATTGGTCCTTGGCGGCAATGCCAAGAAATGTTGGATTTGCCAGCTCGAATGTGAAATGAGAAATGAGAAGAATGATGAGGAAATGTAGTTGAAACTCCAAGAATAAAATATCCCCGACAACGACACCAAAAAAATGTTGTGCCGCTTGACCGGTTAATGAATCGTGGAAATATGTGGTTGGGATAGCATGTGCACACAACAGCCCAACCCGAGCCTGCGCTAACCTAGCCACCACTGCCCCTGCAGATCCCTCTCTCGGTAGCCTCCTACTGCTGAGACCAACTAGACCATGCAGCCCTCTAAAGAGGGAGATCCTCACCCTTCCTCGCAGCCAGGGAATGAAGAAAACGCAGAAACCTTCGCATCTCTGATCGCAAAGAATGGAGCTCCAAGGAACAGGCCATCAGTCAGTAAATTTGTAAAGAAACTTGAAAGTATCCCAGAGATTTCTCTCTCTCCAACACTTCCAAGAAAAGCAGCCATCTCTCTGGCAGAACGCAAACTTGTTGGACAGTTCACTGGGCTATGGCCTTCACCCAAATCAGTGCAAAAATGGGTGGAAAGAAACTGGAATGCAACCACATAGGGGAAGATAGAAATACGATTCTGTGGAAGGGGTTACTACACCTTTCTCTTTGAAACAAAGGAGGACAGAGACCTGATATTTAGAAATGGACCTTACTTCATGGACTCCAGAGGTTTATATCTGAACAGGTGGACGCCAAACTTTGATCTGGAGATGGATGTCCCAAATGCAATGCCGGTGTGGGTCAGGCTCCCACATCTTCCTCTTCACTGCTGGGAAGACGAATCTGTAAAGGCTATAGGAAACGCAGTGGGCAAATATATTTACAGATGTGAGCTAAAAGACGACATGCATGCGTGCGCAAGAATATGTGTGGAAGTAGATCTCGGAAAAGGCCTCCTAGAGGCGATAAAGATCAAGGTTGACCAGTGGATTCACATTCAGCAGCTGGACTATAAGCAAATACCATTTAAATGCAAGGTATGTCACGAGTATAGTCATTTTGCAATTAGATGTCTTAAAAAAATATAGCATGAAAATGTAGAAGAGCAAGAACCTACATGGGAACAAGTGAAAAGGAAAAAACCTACCAATAAGTAGACCGCATCAAATATCTATCAGTCCCAAGAAGCAAATGAAACAACCTCTCACCCTCCAGCAAAGGTTACTCCTCTTGATCACACAACTCCGAACCCTTTTGAGCCATTAGAAGACTCCTTTGATCTGCCCTCTCCCAGATCCCCACCTTCAAACCCCATCTCTTTAGCTCTCATATCCTCCTCCAACCCTATATCCTCTCCACCTCCTCCCTCAATGAACTGCATTCTAACAAGAAACAAAGCCAAAGAAATCCCCCAAGCTTGGGACCAACAAAAAAAATGGGAAGGAAATCCAATAAAGAAATCAAAGATGAGGCAGCAGCAAAAGAAATGGCCCTAGGAATGCAACAGCCAATGGACTCATTCCTTGGGAAACAAACAGGAAGTCATGAAAAAACTCAGCAGAGAGGAAAGGGAGGACCACACCAACACAATAGTAAATAATGATAGTGGTCTCTTGGAATTGTGGCACCCTTGGTACCTCCTTTAAATTCAATGCAGCTCGAGACATTTTAGCCAAGGAACAACTAGACATATATATGATCTAAGAGACCAAACTAAACAAACAAGAAAATCAAAAAATGATTCAAAAACTAAAAAATTATGAAGGAGTAGCGTTAGAAGCCACAAGAGCATCAGGAGGAATGAGCACCATTTGGGATAAAAGAAAATGGGAATTAATGACCCAAAAAATCAACAGAGACTGGATTCAAACAGAGTTGAGAAATCTCAATACAAAAGAACAGTATAGCATTATAAATGTGTACTCCCCAAATCACTATAGAGAGAGAACAATGTTGGAAATCAGTTAAAGAAGAAATTGCAGAGAGACAAAGTGGGAACCTAAATCTGGGAGGAGACTTAAATCTGATAAGAAATATAGAAGAAAAATATGGCAGAATCTTCCAAAACGGTCCGTCAAGAGAAGCTCTTGAAGGAATAATAGAAGAGCACAAATTAATAGGCATTCCGCCAAGCAATGGAAAATACACTTGGAACAACAAAAGAATAGGGAAAAACAACATAAAAGAAAGGTTGGACAGAATTCTTATTCATAAAAGCATAGTAGTTGCTTATACTCTTGTGAAAAGTAAAATTGTTCACAACTCAGCTTCAGATCACAAGCCGGTGGCGCTAACCTTGGGAAAGCTAGAAAATCAAGGACCCCTTCCCTTTAGATATAATTCAATTTGGGACAGAAAGGAAGATTTTAGCAAATAAATAAAGGACAGCTGGAAAAAAATGTCACAGGATCTCCCCAGTATGTTTGGGAAACTAAGCTAAAGAACCTAAGGATGCACTTAAAAAGTTGGGCAAGAGAAAATGATCTTTGGGACAAAGCTAGGAAAATCGATTTGCAAAAAAAAATGGACAATCTTTGTAAGGAAAAAAAAATAAGCAAGATCATTTTCAAGAAAAGGAAATATATCTAGAAATATATAAGCAAAATAGGCAAGAAGAAGAGGAAAGCAGACTGAAATCAAGATGCCTCTAGCTAAAATCCGGTGAAAAAAATACAACCTTTTTTCATAACACAATGAAAATAAGGAGGTCAAAAAACCAGATTGAACAGATTCAAGTAAATGGTCAAGAAATAAAAGGAGTTGAAGCAATAAAAAATGTAGCCCATAAACACTTTAAAGAACTCCTCTCAACAAGTGACCAGCAAGCAGCGAATGAAGAAATTTTGCAACATATAAGAAAAAAATAAGCGACCAGCAAAACAGGGAATTAGACAAAGAAATTACTGAGGAAGAAGTCAAAGAAGCTATGTGGAATCTCCACCTTGATAAGGCACCAGGTCCAGATGGGTTTACAACGGCCTTTTACAAAGAACATTGGAAAATTATCAAAAAAGATCTAATGAGAATGCTCAAAAATGCTTTCTAAAAAAAAGATTGGAGGAAATACAAAATCCTCCTTTCTAGCCCTCATTCCCAAAGAACCTAATCCTACAACGTTTCACAGATATAGGCCAATCTCCCTTTGCAACTCGTCTTATAAGATTCTCACCAAAATTTTAGCAAACATAATGAAAAAATTACTTCCGGAAATAATTTCAGAAAACCGAGGATTTGTCCCCAAGAAGCAAATCACTGACAACGTGATAATTGTTCAGGAGGTTATTCACAACAGTATCCAAAGAAAGGAGAGAGGAATGATTGTTAAGTTAGATATGGCTAATGCTTTTGATATAGTTGACCATAATTTGCTTGCAACAGCTCTCAAAAAGTTTGGATTCTCAATAAATTTCATAGAGATTATCCAGGAATGTATATCAAATCCATGGATTGCTCCATTAATCAATGGACGACCCAGTAAATTTTTCCTAAGCACATGAGCGTTGAGGCAAGGTTGTCCGGTTTCTCCATTCGTGTACATCATAATGGCTGAATTGCTGAGCGCTATGTTAGAATATTAGAGAAAAGAGAAAAAAATAGCAGGGATCCAAATATCGAGAGGAGTCAAAGATATAAACCACTCTCTCTTTGCAGATGATACCCTTCTCATAGGTGGGGCATCCTGATTATAGCAAGGCGATTCAAAAAAGTCTTGGATGAATTTTTCCTAGCTTCAAGAGGAATTTTAAACAACTCCAAATGCAGAATTTATTGTTGGAATACCTCAACAAAAACAATGCAGCGTATCTCACAAATAATGGAAATACTTTTACAAATAAATTGGAGCCATTTGACTTATCTTGGGCTGCCCTTAGCAAAGGAAGTGGTAAAATCAGAAGTTTGGAACAAGCAAGTGGAGAGAATGAGGGAAAAAATTCAGAACTGGGGAGTGATGTGGCTCAACCTGACAGGGAGAGTGATAATAAGAAGCTTCCTCTGGCAAGGAGGAAAACAAGATAATAAAAAATTCAGCCTTGTTAGATGGGAGCAAGTGACGCTTCCCTATGAAAAAGGAGGTATAGCAATTCGCCTGTCAGGACTAATGAACATTGCCCTAGGGACAAAAATTATCTGGAGAATGATAAATGGGAACGGTCACTGGTGGTTAAAAGTTCTAACAATGAAATACTTAAATTGTCATAGAACAAAGGTACTCACTGATACTATTCCAGACAGGCCATGCACACAAATCTGGAAATTGGTTAAAAGGATAATTCCTCTTATTAGAGATCAAATATCCAAAAATCTAAGGAATTGCAAA
This sequence comes from Pinus taeda, assembly GCA_000404065.3. Lineage (NCBI taxonomy): Eukaryota > Viridiplantae > Streptophyta > Pinopsida > Pinales > Pinaceae > Pinus > Pinus taeda. The sequence continues at coordinate 36,095 of APFE031279161.1, forward strand.
ACAATTTCAATCTGGGAGGATAGAATAATGGGGAAAAACCCCTTAAATTAACAAGAAAATTTAAGAGGACTCCAGAGATGGATGGAAGAGCAAATTTTTAACACTCTGATTCTATTTTGGATTGGGATCAAAATAATTGGGTAAGATGGAAAAATCTGACTACTCCACCAAGACTAAAAAGTAAGTGGGAAATTTTAAAAGTTCATCTGGTAGGGGCCACGCCCATCAACAAAGAAGCACAGGATGACTTTGTTTGGGACCCAAATGGAGGGAATTACACAGTGAAATCGGGGTACAACCTCCTCCAAAAACTTCACAATCAAAATGATTGGAGTCTATGGAAGGTAGCTTGGAAATCAGAGTCTGCCCAAAATTAAAGTCTTCACTTAGACCCTTCTCAAAGGAAAAATTCTTACCTCTGAAAATTAAAAAAAAAAAAAAGAAATACAAGGGCCCTCAAAATGTGTCATGTGTCAAAAGGAGGAAGAAACAATCCAACAGCTCTTCATAAATTGTATGGTGGCGATAGAGTGTTGGAATCAGGCAACAAGTCCTTTGGAAATAAACATAAATCCAACAATTCAGTTGACAACTCTTCATGAAAACTGGGATAAAAGCTACCCATGTACAAAGAAAAAAAAGGCAACAATAAATAGGATATGGAAATGTCTCCTTTCAATCCTATGTTGGCAAATTTGGTTAACCCGAAACAAATGCATTTTCAAAGAACAAAAGCCAAATCTAGGCAAGATCCTAGCAAAAACTTGGAGCTAAGTTGCAAAAATAATAAGTACAAATGGAATCTCAAAAATGGACCAGAACAATTTACAGCAAGAAGAGAAAGACTGGTACAGCAAAGCAATGTTAGAAAACAAAGCAAAAGTAGAAGCTATAGCAAAAAATAAAAAATTTCACACAAACAAGAAATGGAAATTAAGATTGGAGGATAAAGAATTTGCAAAATGGATAAAAGAATAAAAAAGACACATTCTTTTTTTTACGTAGCTACAAAAAATAACCCAGGTAAAGCAGGGGCAGGCGGAGTTATACTAGATCCAAATGGAAACAAAATAATAACCTATGAATGGAGCCTGGGAGAAATGACAAACAACAGCGTTGAAGCATATAGCTTTCTCCTAGGCACAAGGCTTTTAAACAAGAATGTATTCAAGAACCCTAGAATAATAGGGGACTCAGCTGTCATAATAGCCGCTCTAGATGCCAAAAGGGATTTCAAAAGCATAGCCACCAACAAAATCTATCAAAGGATTAGAACAAGTTTTGAAAGTCTGGGGAATATAACCTTAAAGCACGTCTTGAGAAACCAAAATAAGGACGCTAATAGCCATGCCAACAAAGCAATTGACAGACCAGTTGGGATTGTCAAAGAGAATAATGAAGTTTATGAAGTATCCCTTGACCCCCTCACTCAATATGAGGATCGAAAAAGTATATCATGATCCACATGCACCTGTGCAGGCTCCCAGGTGATCTGTGACAATTTTGCAATCAACAACAACAAGTCTCTCCTCAATAGAGACCAATAATTCAGGACCAGAAACCACAAAACAATGAAGAAATGCCACAAAGTAAGAGTGAGGAGAGAGATGAAGAATCATTGCACAGGTACTGTTGGATCTCGGAGATCAACAGTCGAGGATTGACTTCAATTGCAGTGGAAGAGGATCTCGGAAATGCCATCGCAGCCATTGATGGTGGCAGATCTATGACCATGGGGCGCTTTTTTGCACGAGAGTTAGTCAAAGAGAAAAGGCGAGATTTTAAGCAAGAATGGTATTTTGGATAGAGCTTAAGCAACAAGCGGTTTCAAGAGGGAACCACCCAATTCCACTCACTGATGGACACGTACCAAGAGGGTGGAATGAGAATACCACTTTTTCGAGCAGGTATTCTCCGCGCAATTTGCCCTCCCAGAATCCCTGCCATCCATTGGATCTATCGCGAGTGGATCGACGGTGGTGGAGTGACGTGCAAGTTGTTTGATCAGTCAAATCTGACGGAGGATTTCTACGGTGGAGATCGAGCCTAATAAAGGTAAGCATTGAAAATCGCGCCAAGGCTTCGGAAAAGCGGAATTTGTTTTTCCCGTGTGTTTGTGTATATTCTGATTTTTCGAGGATAATGGTTTTTGGTTATATCCGCCTTTTCCAAAGTTAAGTGCGGGTTTGGTCACCGTGCGAGGCTAAAGGAGTTCAAGTCATTTTCTGGGAAGTTACCCACATCTCAGATCCACGATACCAGCACTTTAGTTTTGAAGTTTATGGATTCAGGGCGACAAAAGTAGTTGTGGGGACTGCTCTCCCATTTGCGCACTACTTTTGAACCTTCCCTCCTCTGATTGTACAAGGAATCAGCTTCCTTTCCCTTTTTTGTTTGCAATATATAAAAAATAACCAACTATGTTTAAAAAAAAAAAAGTTGAATGGTGGAAAAGATGAGATGATTAGAAAAATGTCATGAGGACCAAGGAGATAAAAACTCTATCCCCGGCGACAGCTCCAAAAAATGTTGTCGCACAAAGTGTCTAGGCACCACGATAATGCTTAGAGTAAGTTGTCACTCTAATCCTTACTCACTCCATTTAGACTGTCTCCTATACAAGTCAAGGGGGGTAGTCTCTAGGGTGTATGAATGAGGATAGCCTGTGAAACACACGCTCTAAGAGACTTAAAGATGGACAACTTGACGGATGTAAATGAGTCATGTTAACTGAGATGGATAGATCTAATAAAATAAGACACAACCACAAGATAAAAATGATTTTAGATCAGTGCCTTATATTCAATTAACCATAAACTAGATAAAAATAAGTTACTCGGAGCAATTTATAAATGTCGTGAAAGTGATGACCATGATGATTGAATGTAAACGCCCAAACCTGCAATATATTCTAGCAATTAAATCCCATGAAGAATTATGAAAATTAACTGCTAAGCAATGATTCTAGATTAAAAATGATTTTCTTCAATAACCCAAATCTAGAATTTATCTTTCTCCTATAGTCAATGATTTTAAAACATAAATTGCACTTGACAATAGAGAAATCACTACCACAAAATTTAAAATTTTACACTTAACACAAAAGACACCAAGGAAATTTAAATTAGAATTTAATTATCCCTTGAGCAATTTTAATGCGCTAAACTTATGAAACAAAATTTAATGTGGTAAAATGAAGAGATTAAATTTTTAATGTGACAAAAGTAAAACAAATCAAATCAAAAGAAGGTTAATAAATTGAAATTTTAATGGACCATAGGCCACATTAAAATTTTAAATGTGAAAGTGAAAATCGGCTTTTGATTTAATTTTTTTAGGAATTTTAAAGTCACATAAATAAAATTTTATAATTTTTAGATTTTTAATGTTTTTTAAATTTTATTTTTTTTAAATTACTTTTTTTTTTAGATTTTTAAATGAAATCAAAATCAAATCAAATCAAAAGTAAACAAATCGAAAAGTAAAGAAAAATAAAATTGAATTAATTAAGAAAACTAAAGTAAAGTAAACAAGAGAAATCCAAAACAAAAATCAAATTTAAAATAAAAAATGAAACTAGAAATTAATCAAAGTAAAAAACAAAAAACAAAAAATTTCCCAGAAAATTTTTATTTTAAAATGATATGCTTCTGCCTCAGATTTATCCATGAAACCCTTATGAGAATTTTCAAATTTAAAACTTTGGACTGCAAAAAATATGAATAATATCCCTGGAAAATTATGTTGATAAATCCCAGAAATCCAGATCTTACCTTCCAAGGCCTAGATCTGGACTCTACACAAATTTTTTCCTCAGATCTGTAGTTGCACGACAACAAGAAAACACCCAAACGATATATACAATGATAAAAACTAAAATCCAGAAAAACCCATGTTAGAAAAATAATTACAAAATTTACAGACCTATGCACAAGAATGGTAGATCTATCAGATCTTAGGAGTATGAGTCCAACTCCACTCCCAGATCTGATAATCTAAGGCTCTCAATAGCTAGATCTATCAATTTCCCCCACAAAAATTAAATTTTTAAATTTTGAGATGTTAACTCGAAACCCTTCGTGCATCACCAACAAAAAAAATCTTATGATAAGCTAGGAATTAATTTTGTTGGGCTCTTCAAAAAACATGGATCGGGAGTTAGCTAGTCCAACTGAAAACTTCCCCTAATGCCCGAGGATCTAAAATCAAAATTTCCCAGCAAAACTCGATCCAGCCATTAAAAATAGAGCAAGAAAATAATAATAAAACTTAGACAAATAGAGATACCTGCATTACATTCAAAATTTAGATTATTATTCAAACCTCGGCCACTGAGCAAGATACCTGTACTCAAATCACTCTTTAAAAGTTATCATCAATGGCTTTATAAAATATTATGCATGAAAACAACACATCTTGCAGTATTCCCATGAAGAGTAACACCAGTAAAACTTAACCCCAAAGTCTTTCTTTATTATCCAGAAAAAAATTACATAAGAGCTTCTTGCTAAGCACGCAACTCAAAGGTCAGATGGATCAACTGACAAATGAGTTCCTATTTAAAGATAAATTCTCCAATGCCTAGTTCGAGTGATCCTCGTCAAAGCAATTTCGACCGTTGATGAAGATTAAAATTTATTTTAATCTCATTCATTGAAATATTTAAATATTTGGAGAAATTCGAAATTTTTCATCAAATGCATTTTAATTAACTCAAAAATAAAAATAAAAATAAAAAAATTGAGTTAATTTACGTTAGTCTGGGGATCTTTTAAAATTTAAATTTTAAGGACCGACTAATTTTGCCTTTGGAGAATTTAAATTTACCTATGACCTAGAATTAATTAAATTTCTGGCTTAGGATTTTAATTAATTTTTTGCCAAAAAATTTAATTAATTAACTTAAGGGGATAAATTATTTTTCCAACCCTCAAGACACTTTACATCATGATTTTCATATTTTTTACATCATAAAAAGGAAAACCCATTTGTAATAAACCCTCACAAACTATCCATTTCAGCGACATAAATATAATCCAGCAGACTAATCAATTTCTAATAAAATAACCTAATCAAATAGTTAGAATTATTCCAAAATTACTTTTACATAGACTTAATCTAGAACACTAGGACACGCCTAAGATTCTAGCGACAAAATCCATTCTAGCATTGGAGTAAGATTGAAGGAAACCTTTGTTGACCATCCGAGAATGGATCGGTGAGACAAAAAACCTCCCAGAATGGAGATCATCACTAGAAAAGTAAGTTTACCTAGGTCGTTACATACATGACACGGATCTACTGGGATTATTTACATTATACACATGCAGAAAAGGTTTACATAACACATGGGAAATTAGGCTGATGATGATAGTTGGACGGCACAGACACATCGATCAAGTGCTATCTCTTTTGTGAAAAAAGAGTGTACTGCTATGGGTCGTTGACACATAGTGGTCAACACTCCCTATGCCAGGATGACCGATATTGATTTGGAATCAATTGGAACTGACTTTGGGTTAGTAAGAATGGTATGAGATACTCTCCTTTTATTGGAATGAGTTCGGGTCAGTAAGAGTGGTATGAGACACTCTTTTTATTGGGACTAACTTCAGGTCAGTAGAGAATGGTATGATACATTCTCGATCACTTCTTCTTCATAGTTCAGCAGTGCATTGATGGCAGAGATAGTACAAATTGGCAGATGGATTAGCAGGTGGAGTTCTCCCTAGTTGAGAGGGAGTGTTAAAATTGGCAACTAGGGCCAAACTCCACATCGGTCATCTTATTTATGACAGCTAATATTTTTCTTGGATTCCTCTCTCCGAGAGGTGTAGGATTGATTTAGAGATCATCCGATTCTGACATGTACAAATGAAGTTATGAATTTATTTTGATTATGGACAAATTGTCAAGGTCGGCCAGGAAACTCATGTAGGCTCAAAATTTGTAACATAAAAACTACGCTGAAGCACGAAGGACTAATAATTTGAAGGCTTTAATATAAAATGCACACAAGTATTTGTAATAATTATTTATTAATATATATAAAATGTATGAGATGATATGAATGTACAATGAGAACCCTGCTTTTATACCTTAACAGGTGACCTTTCGTGAGGGGGCATGTCTTTTAGACATGCCTTTTCACTTCATTTTAATGACTAATTAGCCTAAATAATATTTAATTATTTAATATTTATATTTATTTTATTTAGCTAATTGTTATGAATTATATTCATAACATAGCCTCTCCCTTCGGAAGCTTTGTCCTCAAAGCTTTAATACTAGGTTTTTCTTCACTTAGTCAATGTCGATGTATACAACTTGGTCATTGATTCGTCAGGTAGCTTCTCAGTACTATTTCCTTGGTTTTTTTTTTATATTACTGAAATTCTTTTTTAACGAGTCTAATTTTTTTTTTTAACTCTATATATATTTTTTTTCTTTTTTTTTTTTTATAGTGCAGTGAACTACATAAAAGCCGCATGATTATATCGTATGCCAGGCTCCGATCCACATGTAGCATAAAAACTATGTTGAAGCGTGAAGGACTGATAACTTGAAGGCTTTAATATAAAAATGCACAACAGGTATTTGTATAATTATTATTAATATATATAAAATGTATGAGATGATATGAATGTACAATGAGGACCCTGCTTTTATACCTCAGTAGGTGACCTTTCGTGAGGGGGCATGTCTTTTAGACATGCATTTTCACTTAATTTTAATGACTAATTAACCTAAATAGCATTTAATTATTTAATATTTATATTTATTTTATTTAGCTAATTGTTATGAATTATATTCATAACAAAAGTCCAACAAACACGTCTATTCATCCTCAATGTTTGACTATAAATACATGATGCCTCATCCTCATTTGGACACACTCATCTTCACACATCTCTCTCTCTCCTCATTGATCGGGTACGCATTTCAGGGCAACATCTCTCTTCACACATGTGAAGGAAAGAAGGGGATTTTTTTCTATTTTGGGCATTGACTGCATTGACCGAATTTCAGGGACAGTTTGACCAAGCGTTGACCTCTTTGACTGCGATTTTTGGTGTAGAAATTATGTCTCAACAAGCCGCATTTTTGGGCACAGAAATTGAGGCAAACCATTGACTTTGACTAGTGTTGACTGCGGCTAGTGTTGACCGTGGGTTGACTATTTGACCAGATTTTGACTGGCTGATTTCAGATTATTTTGAGGGTTGATTCATCTTGTTGTTTGGAGACCAAAGTTGACCGAATTGTTGAGGGTCAAATCTGCCCTGTTGACCAACTTTGGCTTCTCTGGTTAGGGCTCTTTGTTGTTGTTATAAATTGTCAAAGTTGTAAATTGTACTATCTCTCTCTGTTGAACTATTGAAGACTATAAGAAGAATTGGTCAAGGGTTTTCCCACATTGGGGTTTGTCCCTGGCTGGTGCCACGTCTTGTGTCCTCTTGTCTTGGCTTGTCTTCTACTGTCTATGTTTATGTTCTATCTGCATTTTACTATCATGTTGATGTGATTGCTAAACTGGATATTGATATTGAGCTAATAAAGAAATTGAAGTAAAATTGCTCTAAAGCATAGAACATACCATTGTTGCCTAAAAGTAACACAAATGAGGTCGAGCTGCTCTTATATATACACATCTAAGATGTTAATTTATGGTATGTTCTATGTTTATAGTAGTTTACTTATTTTTCTTATTATTATTCACAGATTAGCAATTACATGTACATAAAGTAAAGTGCAGATAGAATATTAAACGATCGACAGAAAACAAGCCAAGACAAGAGACACAAGATGTGGCGGCTAGCCAGGGACAAACCCCAATGTGGGGAAACCCTTTGATCAAATCTTCCTTTATCTTCAATAATTCAACAGAGAGAAATAGTACATAAATCTGATTTACATCAGCAGCAACAAACCCTAGATCAGCCAAACTAAGGCAGACAATATGTTGCAAACTGACCATTGAATCAGCTTGATACCACCACCAAAAATTGTGGCCTTCAGAGAAGATCTAGATTCACCTACAACGCAATTCAAAGAGGCAGACTGATGGTCAAACTTTGGTTCTGCAATTGCAGCCCTAAATTCTACACCTTCCTTCCACATGTGTGAGAGAAGAGTCTCTTTCTGCGCAGGAGAGAGAGAGAGATGTGATGAGTGAGTGAGTCCAAATGAAGAAAAGACCTCTTGTATTTATACACAACTGTTGATGATTGAATAGATGCGACTTTTGGGCTTCTGAGCCTACATGAGTTGTTGGTTGGCTTGATAATTATTCCATAATCAAAATAAATCCATATCTCCATAGATACTTATTGGAATCGGATAATCTTTAGATCAATCCTACACCTCTCGACAAGAGGAATCTAATAAAAATATTATCAGCCATGAATAAGATGACCCACATGGAGTTTGGCCCTAGTTGCCAATTTTAACACTCCCTC
>APFE031279173.1:8289-41985 GCA_000404065.3 Pinus taeda
GATGATTCCGGGATGTTTTACTTGGCAACAATCAGTCCAAGGACTAGTTCATGCAGAATCACAAACTAATCAAAACAAAAAATCAAACTCTTTTTGTTCTTTTTTAAAATGAAATTCACAACTGAAATCAACAAGCTATTTTGAAATTTCGCAAAGAGAAAACTCAAAGGTAGGTTTCTCACGCGGGTAGACTTTATGACTGGTCCGACTCCTAAGAAGACTAACAAAACCAGAGATATCTAAGGTTCCACAACTTCTAAATCCAAAGTCACTACAGGACCAATGTAAAAATCAAACCCTAAGGCTAAAATTTCAATGAATTTCACTAAAACTTTCGATACTAATGGGACAAGTTCAGGTGAAGATTTTTGACAGACAACCAGTGGATCTGGGCAGTAAAGACTAAGAAAAACGGATCTTCATCCTCCCCCATTAACAGTCACATTATAGCATTCCAGGGCATGGCACAGCTGGGTGCTTCAATCAAGCTACACCAACTCCAAAGGATCCTGCATATTCTGAAGATCACTGCCTTGACCTCCTACAAAGCTTCATCGATTCTTTCAAACCCACCTTCAAAACTGAAGGTCATTAAGAATCCTTCCCTTAATATGTCCCAATCCAAAGTGCCATGGAAGAGCTCTATTTCCAAGTACCAATTCATAGAGATTATATCCAAAGTATGACAGAATAATTGCACCCACTTTGGTTGTGGCGTTGTGCCATAAAATTTATTCCACTTTTCTAAATGATCGCGTGGATCATTTGTCCCATCGTATTTTTCAGTGATTCAAACTTTAGGATGATCAAATTGCAACCTCATCATCCTCCTCTAATCTCGTCAGTCATCAAATTTGTCCTTGTACGTACCCCACCATCATGTGGTGTAGCGTGCAACACCAATCCAGTGCTTGGAAGTGATGATCCTCAAGGACTTCTCGTCCAAAGGCATCCAAAAACTTATCTACGTCAATTAAACCATCATAATAGGGTAAATTTATTACCTCTGATGACACCTAATGCAACAATTTAGTCATCATGTTTCATCGCAGCATAGATACTTCATGCAACCTATTCTGCCAATGCTCCAATTCTTCATCTGAATCCAAGGTACAGGAAATTTCCTAGTCCCATGCATTTCTTCCATCAGTTGTTGGATTAATCCAGTCTTGGTCTCACACGGTTATTTTATAAATCTGATCCAAGTCATCATCACTTTCTTCATAGTCACAAACTGGCTCTATATAGCACAGTACCTCCGCAGGGTCCAATGGTACTACAAAATGAAGTGATTTTATTTCAAACGACATTGTCCTTTTCATTAATTTTATGACTCCATTCATTTCGATGGCCCAATCAATTCAAAGGATCACAAGGTATGGATTGTTGTCATCAACAATCTCTATTACTTCAAAATCAGCCAACATGCTCGCACCTTCGATATCTACTGTTACTCCATGTAACCATCCCATGGGGATGATCTTCTATTGGTTTTCCATTCTGAGATGGATCGAAGACCACTGTAGTGCAGGTCTCCCCATCCTTGCCCATGTTTTTTTAGACAACACGTTCGCGTTAGACCCCAAATCCAAAATAACCTAGTCCATCTCATAATCTCCTATCTACACGGTGAGCCTCATCTCACGCCCTATTATTGCCTTATGTTTTCTGATTTTTCATACTACGTAGTGTCCATCAGGAAAATTTTCATTACCATCACACTTGTTTATCAACTCTTGCAGACACTTCACAACCTTACTATCGCACATAAGTTTCATGCAAGTTTCCAAGAATGTGGTAACTACATAGGGATCAACCTCTGTAGGTGTGCTAGTCTCCATTGCTTTGTTCTGACTTTCTAAAGTAGATGCCTCAACGAAGATTTTCTTGGCTTCCATAAATGTCTCCTTCGCGGGAACTAGATCAAAACTTGCTTCCTTTTTTGGGACCTTGCAAACCCATCTGTCTTCTTCAGGTTGTTTCCCCTTATCATCCCCTGTTGTTACTCTGCTTCTTAGCATGATATTTACATTCGAATCTTCCTCACTGGGCTCAGATATCATCATTTGTAAGTTCTGCGTAGGGTTTTGAGGTTGCACCTTCTTCTCCTGCATCTTAGCTATCAACACAGGGCACTCTTCAACAGTGTGAACAAATTGAGTACAATACTGACATGACAGGTGAGTCTAATTCTGACACTCCCACGTGTAGTACCCTGGTGTCCCACAGTTATAGAAAATAACCTGACCGCGACCTCTACTAGGTCCTCCTTCTCCTCAACCTCATCCTCGCCCCTGATATCCTCCACACGTTCCCCCGTGCCCTGATCCGGAGGCCGATTTTATGCTTTCATTCGATAGGTAAGTTCTCTTTCCATCATAAATTCATAGCTACGACAGTGGTGCTCATCGTGGACCACCAATTTGCAGAAATTGTAGAATAATTATTGTGGCATTTGAACGAACTTTTGCAGCAAATGAAAATTATATGTTACATGTGTTCCAACCACCTGAAAAATCATGCACCTTAGTGCAGGGCCCGCACTTGGTCCTAATGGAGCTTCCTGCCTCAGAGGCATCGGTCCCCCCCTGTAATTTAATTCGTGAAGATAGGGCAGTGGTCTTTATCATGCCCCTGGCTCTTACACTTTAGGCACCAGACTTCCTCATGCACCTCTAGCCTAGCATCCTTCTCTTTTTTCAAGCTCTACAGTTGTGAGTGAATCTGTTGGGCTCCCAAAGTCGTGTCCTAAATAGGTGTCTCATGAAATCTCATCACGATTTCCAGGGATTCTGCGTAAGCTCTTATCTTCAGTTGTGACAAAGCAACCCTCAGGTGGGGCAGAAGTGAGGCTATAAACCACTCGCGGTGTTGTCCATATGTAAGCTGCATATTAGCTTCATGCATCACACATTTCAAACTTTGACCTAACTCCTAGGGTGTCTCACCAGCCCTCATCATGATTTCCTTAAATCCAATGATTGACTCTAAGTCAGACTTAGGTTTACTAAACTCATTTTTTAAAGCATCCTTAGTATCTGCTAGCATTGCTAAAGGATGACCAATACAATACTTAATATACCACGTCAACATGCGATCCTGTAGATCAGTGACTAAGTGCACCTTCTTTATGCCGTCATCAGTGATCTGTTGTGCGGTCCATATAGCATTCGCGATGAACCATAACTGATCTATATCTTTGCTACCTATACCCCTAAAAATTGGCAACTTTACTGAGTTCGACATGTTGAATGGAGGTGGTAGTGGTGGTGTGGGCGAAGTTGTATGTTGTGGAGGTGAAGGTGGAGGTGGAGTGGATGGATGATGTATCCATGGAAAACCATATCTTATCATCTGGACCACACTCTGCAGTGAGGCGTGTGTCGTTCCCTCGTCATCACTTGAGGGAGGTCCAATCAATAAGCTATATTTAGGGTTTTCTTTCTCTTGATTTCTGAAGATCCTTCCACTTCGCGTACATCTGAACATCAAGGAAACGATATAAAATGTTTGTCACACAAGAGCATCTTCATCTAGGTATTTAAAGATCTCAGATACTTACCTTGCAGTCCTTTGAAGAAGCATCGCTCTGCTTCACTATCGCTGACTGAGGTATCAACCACAAACTCTGTAACAAATCCTCCTATAATTTGATCAAGCCAGTGGTCAACAGTGTGCACGATATTGTTGTTCGAGGATTCCAACCTTCGCACTAGCTCTGGAGTCCACACTATTGGACCATCAAGCCTCCACCTTCCTTGGTTGTCTGCCAACTTAGTTATCCACTCATATAGTTTGATCGGGAAGGTGCAGAAGAAAATTTTGTGTATTTCTGTATACAAATATCTATCCAGCCGTTGCTCCTTTGATAGGCGTGGATTCCTATTTTCTTGCGCTGTGAATTCGTGAATCTTCCTATCCAACCACTTCTCAATTTCCTTCTTGGTTGGATTCCAACTATGCAACATCAAACATCTCTTTATGTAGGTCTCAGAAATAGAACCAATTGTTGGCTTAGTAGGTCCTAACGCAAGTTCATAGTTAGTCACGCCAAACAAAACCATACACTACTGGCCCTTTCAGCATCAACCCACATACATGGACTTAAGTCTCGCCTGAAGCGATATGGGGGGATGCTAGAACCAAGTTTACGCATCCAAAGATCAGCGTGATGTTCTTATATTCCCTAGATTTTCGTTCGTGCATATCTCTAAGTCCTTAGGGCTTAGTACTATAAATTCCTTCAAACAACCCCTAGACCTCCACGAAGGTCTATGATCGGCCTCTGCGGACCCTTAACAGATAATTTATCTACTTACGTGCGTCATAAAATAGCCTCATATCAGAATCCACACAGATTTGCTTAAGTGCTTAATAAATGTAACAAAAAGTATTATAATCTTCACGTAAATACTCAACATGTATTGCTTTCGGTTAATGAGATTCATCCAATAGATTCGTGCATCAACACACTATTAATTCATAAAGACATTATTTCAATCACATCATATATCACAACATAATTAAAAAAATAAATAGATAAACACATGAATTTCTCCAACTATCCTCTTTATTTATCTTCAATATAAGGTTACAGATTCAAAACTTCCCTGTGCACTTAGCTATAGGGGTCTACGCACTCAGCTACGAAAACTACTCTAGGCCTCTGCGCACTCAACTATAGAGCCTTTTCCTCCTCTAATACTTACTTCTCTGCACTATCTCGTTAAGACTACATCCGTTCATACCCATAGACATGCCTTAGACTCCCTAAGACACACCTATTTATAGCCTTTTACATGCAATCCCATGGTCCACGGACCTTGGGTGGATCTCAAAACCAACTCAACTTTACATAAACGAGGGTAAAACCCCTTTTTGACTCCGAACTACCTACACACTCCGCATCCACGATTCTATGAGACTTTACATATTTTCATCAAAGTTTACATCAAAACTTGGGTTTTTAACCCAAAACTGACTCAAGGGACCCCATCCCAACATTATCCTGATCATGAAGATTTTGCATGAATTGGACGGCGAACTAAATGATGTGCAGTGAAGAATAAGTCAGATGATTCACTTACAGCAAACTAGGGAGGAAGTATTTCAGAATACTTCTAAACTTCAGGAAAGAATAAAGAAGATTTATGATTGATCAGGGGCTCATGTCCAAAGTGTCGAAAAATGCTCAAAATTTAAAGTGCTCAAAATTAGCTTGAACCTGAAGGAATGGATAGATTTTGTCCTCCCAATTCCGGTGCCGCAAACGGTTCGAAAAATGGTCTCCATATGTGAAAGTTATGGCAAAAACAAAATTGCCCAATGACCCTTAATTTTTTTAATTTAAAAAAAAAAAATAAAAATTTAAAAAAAAAATATATATATATATTATATATATATATTAAAAAAAGGAATATTCCACAAAAATATTCCGTGGGGACGACCAATCAGAAGGATGCCACGTGGCAAGCCTGGAGGCTGCCACGTGGCCCCAAGAAGATGTCAGCCAAGTATGGGCGCATATGATTAAAAGTTGTTGGTAGGGTGGTGATTCGAACCCCTAACCTCCAACGTATTACTCTAATGTATTACCATTGCGCCAAGCCTGGGACGTTGAACAGTCAACCAAATTAATGATTTTTAAGTTTTGAATCATGGTGGGCGGGAATATTTGGAGGGCCAGCCCTCCCTTATCATATGACCACGCCCCGTGAACCAGGGGCCAGCACATAATCGGGCGCGAATTCCAAGGATAACCGCCGAGCCAACCAACATGATCACATGCAGATTTGGTGGGCAGTTAAGTTCAGTTGGCGGCACATTTGGCGGAGGGTGCCAAAATTGGCGGGCCCGCCATATTTGGCGGCCCTAACTGGCCTCTACAGTTAGTTAACTAGAGTTTTTTTAGGGGAAATTGGCAGTTTCCATTAAATGGCCATAACTTTGGCTAGGAAAGGCGGTTTTGGACAATTTTTTTTTTTTTATTTTGGGTATTTTGGACGTTTTGCAACCGTTGGCATAGGTCTTTTTGCCATTAGAGGTCATTTGCATAGGTTTTGGAGCCGTGAAAGTTCTAGGAGCCACTAGGGCCCAGTATTGTGAGAACTGTTTCAGGTTGCAGGTATCCATTGGAGGTGAACCAGCAGTCAATCCTGAAGGATTCATGTGTTATGAATCTGATTTTACAGTCCATTTCACCTGTAGAGACTTCTATTCAGCTGTAGATTCATTTTGAGCATTTAATCAAAACGAGGGTTGACCCATTTTGGAGCCTTGGACCCAGCAGACGTAGCCCAGGAGGGGTGAACTGCTTCATCAACTTCTTTTGCATATGTGGTTGATTTATTTTGCAGAACAAATTCATTTTGATGTGTTAAACAGTCAACGGAAATATTTCTGCTATGCTTGAATGGTTCATGAACAGCTGAAAACTTCATTGGTTTCTTTACTGCAAGACATGGGAATGTTTTAAACATGTTTAATACTGAATTGAATACCTTGCAAACCTTTTTCAAGTAGTTTCAAATTCAAATCAAGTTGGTATCATAGCTATGTTTTTGTTTCTTTGTATCAAAAGCAATCAAATAAGCTATAGACAGAGCCTGAAACGAGCCAGGAAGCCTTCGAAATGCTTTTGTTATACAATTGCAAAGTAGATAAATGCTCTTTCAGTCAATCTCTGGTGTAGTTGTCTTTTGATTGTTTTTGTGCAAAGATCTTCTAACTGTATTGCAAGTATTGATGCTTACCAGGTTGAAACTTAAAAGAGGGGAAGGACAGTTGACTAGAGAACGAGAGAATCCTCAGTCAAGGAGGAAGGCCAGAGAGCCATCACCTTCACCTTCAATTTCACCCTCAAGAGTTTCAGCAGAAGCTTCAATAATGTCTGAACATGGAGGAGAAATTCCTCAAGACATGGATTCAAGAGAAGAAGAGAGAGTCTTCAGAAAGGCTTTCTTGGACATCACTGAAATGGTGAGGGTATTGTACCAAGAAAGAAATGAGAAATTGGTTGGAGAAGGGTCCAAAAATCCACTTGAAGGAGAGGGTTCTTCAGGAGGTAAGAAGGATGATGATCATTCCAAGAAAGGACATGGAGGTGATGGTGATCCACTACCCCCATCGTCACCTCTTTCCTCTTCATCCTCGTCTTCTTCTTCTATGCATAAACATAGGTCCTTTGCAAAAAGTCCTTTTTTGAAGCTTGATGTAAAATTCGAATTGCCTATGTTTAATGGTGAAGTGAATGCAGAAAATCTTGACAACTGGATTAGACAGTTGGAGGTTTACTTGAGGATCCAGAACATGCATGATGATGCCACAAGGATTCAGTTGGCTTCTTTGATAATGGATGGAGCAGCATTGGTCTGGTGGGAGGCCAAGACCAAAGAGGAGATCAAGAAATTTGGTAAGGTTACCTTAACATGGACTGACTTTCTGTTAGCCATTAAAAAACAATTTTATCCTCTTGCTCACATGCAGAAAGCCATTATGAACTGGAAAAATTTCAGACAACTTAAGGGTCAGAATGTCCAAGACTACACCCAAGAATTCAGGAGAAGAGCTCTCTTGTTAGGGGTAGATTTACAGACCCAGGACACTTTGTTGAAGTATATTGGTGGCTTGCATAGCTACCTTAGACACACCATCTTGATGTTTAACCCTACTAGTTTGGATGAGGTTTGTGTCCAAGCTACCCATTTAGAGGCAAGGGAAAAAAACACATTTGAAGAGGGTAGAAACAAGCCCGCTAAGGGGAAAAACAAAGAGAAAACCTCCAAGGGAAAGGGAAAAAAGAATGCATCTGTCAAATAGGAGAGTGAGAAAGTGATCTGTAAACATTGTTCTAAACCAGGCCATGAGAGAAAAACTGTTGGAAATTACATCCTGAGAAAAAACCTCAGTTTAACAAATCCAAAGGGAAACAAAAAATTGTTGCCACTACATCTACTCCACAAGATTTAGGGGTTGATTCAGGTGATGAAACCAAAATTACAGCCATGGGATTGAAAAACTTGAAGGGAAAAGAAATGGAAAATCAAGCCAGCACTAGTACCTCAAACTGTCATGTACAATCTCCTAATGAGGAAGAAAGAATTGAACTGTTTCATGTGACGGTGATTTCAAAACATACTAAGATTGACACACTTTTTGATAGTGGGTCACAAGCAAAACTTATATCAGAAGACTTGGTCAAGTAGCTTAAAATTGAGACCGTTCCACATCCGAATCCATATCCACTTGGATGGATTTACAAGGATGCAAATTTACAAGTTTCAAGAAAGTGCACATTGCGCTTTGCAATTACTGCACATTTTATTGACAAAGTTGAACTTGATGTGGTACCTTTTGATATAGCAGGAATTGTTTTGGGAAGTCCTTACTTGTTTGATAGGAAAACTATCTTTCATCGCCATGAAAACAAATATCATATTTTCAAAGATGGCAAGGAGTTCATTGATAGAGCTCATCACAAGAAGACAAATATAGCGATGGTGAATGCAGGACAGGTAAAAAGGTTGGTCAATTCAAGTAAGAATTTTGTTCTTCTTATGATTAAACCCAAGGTTGATGTGAATCACGAGTCATTTGACAATTGTGATCCAAAACTTAAATCAGATCTGTATGATGTAGTTGATTTATATCATGATATATTTCAGGAGCCAACAGGTTTGCCTCCTAAGAGGGAGATTCAACATGAAATCCATTTGCATCTAGATTGTCCTCTTCCAAACATAGGCATGTACCGCATGCCTATTATGGAGAATGTTGAAATAAAGAAGCAAATTAAGGACTTGTTGGACAAGGGTTTCATATGGCCAAGTACTTCGCCATGTGGGTCACCGATTGTACTGATACCAAAGAAAGATGGAACTTGGCGTATGTGTGTTGATTTCAGGGCCTTGAACAAGATAACGGTAAAGAATCGTTACCCACTCCCAAGGATAGATGATTTACTAGACCAGCTAAAAGATGCTCGATATTTCACTAAGTTAGACTTGTGCACTGGATATCATCAAGTAAGAATTGAAGAAGGTGACATTTGGAAGACAACGTTTAAAACCAAACAGGGACTCTTTGAATGGCTTGTGATGCTGTTTGGTTTGTGCAATGCACCTGCAACTTTCATGCAGGTAATGGATGATGTCTTACGTCCTTTTCTTAATGATTTTATTATTTTCTACTTAGATGACATCTTGATTTTCAGCAAGTCTAGAGAAGATCATGTCATGCATGTTAGGAAAGTACTTGATGTTTTGAAGAAGAATTAGTTATTTCTTAAAATGTCAAAGTGTGAATTTGGAAAGACTTCTTTGGTTTATTTGGGACACATAGTAGGAGGAGGTGCTTTGAGAATTGATCCTGCTAAGATTGAGGCTATTGTGAAGTGGCCTACTCCCAAATCCATTATAGAGGTAAGAAGGTTTTTGGGTGCAGCTCAATTATTGGAGGAAGTTCATCTCTAACTTCTCTTCTATAGCAGCTCCTATGCATGCAATGACAAGTCTGAAGCATGCTTTCCAATGGGGAGGCAAGCAAAAAAAAGCTTTCGAATCTTTGAAAGAGAAGATTATTTCAACTCTGGTCCTTGCATTACCAGATTTGAGACAACCATTTGAGATACAAACCGATGCTAGTGATTATGCCATGGGTGCAATTCTTCTACAGCATGGTAAGCCTATTTCTTTTCATTCTGAAACTTTTAAT
Source organism: Pinus taeda (assembly GCA_000404065.3). NCBI lineage: Eukaryota > Viridiplantae > Streptophyta > Pinopsida > Pinales > Pinaceae > Pinus > Pinus taeda. The sequence goes on from APFE031279173.1 coordinate 18,001, forward strand.
GGTGTTGTTGTAAATTATCCTACCTATGATAAGGAGTTGTATGCATTGGTACAAAGCGTCAAAAAGTGGAAACACTATTTGATGGGCAAAGAAACTATTATACATACTGACCATCAGCCCTTACAATACTTGCAATCACAAAGCAAGTTACAACAGTCATGACACTTCAGATGGATGGGCTTCTTGCAACAGTTCCATTTGGTAATAAGGTACAAGAAAGGTACTTTGAATAAAGTTTTTGATATGCTTTCAAGGCCTATTATTGGTGTTGTTACTTTACTTAAGAATGATTCAATTGTACATGATAGTTACATAGAACAGTATGCATCTGATGATGACTTTAAAGATGTGTATGCTAGCTTGAGTAAAGGGAATCATGTAGAGGAAAATGACTATCGCATGCATAACAGTTTGCTGTTTCATTTGGGAAAGTTGTGTATACCACAGGGGGAGAGAATTAATGTCATAAGGGAAGCTCATTCTTCTCTTATTGCTGGTCACGTTGGTGTAAGCAAAACAGTTGCACATCTACAGAGGTATTGCTATTGGCCTCGCATGGTAGATTTTGTTTCCAGGTTCATAAGAGGTTGTTCATTATGTGCTACCACCAAGCCTAGTAATAGGAAGCTTGGCTTGTATACTCCTTTGCCGGTACCTTCTAGACCATGGGAGAGCATCTCTATGGATTTTGTAGGAGGTTTGCCAAAATCTAGAAAGCAGCATGATTATTTATATGTAGAAGTTGATCGTTTCAGCAAAATGTGTATACTTATGCCTTGTAAGAAAACTATAATTGCTGAACAAACTGCTGAATTATTTTTTAATCATGTATGGATTCACTTTGGTTTGCCTACTTCCATTATTAGTGACAGGGATTCCAGATTTGTGGGGAATTTTTGGTCCAACTTATGGGAGATGATGGACACAAAGTTGAAGAAGAGTACTACTTTCCATCCGCAAACAGATGGACAAACTGAAGTTGTGAACAGAACCATTGTGCACCTCTTGAGAGGATATTGCAGCAAGCATCCCAAGCTTTGGGATGAACATTTGCATTACATACAACATGCTTACAACCGTGCCAAACACTCTTCCACAAACACCTCACCGTTGAAGCTTGTTTTGGTTACTTGCCAAACTCGTCTCTTGATTTCATTCTTGAGAAAGATGTCGCCATTGAGGGACATAGTGATGTTGACAAAGCTCGTTCATTCATTGAAAGTATTCAGCAAATACATCAGCAAACTCAAGAACAACTTGAGAAAAGTCAAGGCAAGTACAAGGAAAGACACGACAAGCATAGAGTCGATCACAAGTTTCAAGAAGGGGATGAGGTATGGCTGTACATTAGTAAGGAAATGATGCAAGGAGAAGGTAAAAAGTTAAAGCCTATTCGTTATGGTCCATTCAAAATCCTCAAGAAGGTTGGAAATAATGATTTTCAATTAGATTTGCCTTCCTACATGCAAATGTATTCTGTTGGTAATGTGAAGAACTTACGTTTGTATGAACCTCCTTTGATCGCTGATCATGAAAGCGTTGTTTAGCTGCCATCTATAGAAGATTTCTCGCCAGAATATTTAGATGAGCTGAAAGAAGGTACAATCCTTGACAGAAGGAAACGCACTTCAAGGAGGGGCAATGTAGATTATGTTCGGGTTGGTCTCAAAGACAGCAAACCGAACAAGGCAAAGTGGATGGAGGTGGACAGAGTGAGGGCGTTGTACCCTCACCTCTTTAATAGGTAGTTGAAGGCTTTTGGGGTCCAAAAGCTTCCCAATGGGGAGGCGTGATCAGGGGCTCATGTCCCAAGTGTCGAAAAATGCTCAAAATTGGCTCAAACCTAAACGACCGGATAGAGCTCGTCCTCCCGATTCTGGCGCCGCAAATGGTTCGAAAAATGGTCGCCGTATGTGAAAGTTATGGCAAAAACAAAATCGCCCAATGACCCTTAAAATTTGAATTTTCAAAAAAAATATTCCGTAGAATATTCCGGAGAATATTCTTTAAAATATTCCTGATAATATTCCAAAGAATATTCTTTCTGGCAGCCAATCAAACGCTGCCACGTGGCAGGCCTGGAGGCCGCCACATGGCCAAGGGTGACATCGGAAAAGTTGGGGACATGTTAAAAGTTTTTGTTGGCAGCAAAGAGGTTTGAACACACGACCTCCTTTGAACTCATCCAAAGTTTTACCATCATACCACAGCCCTACATTTTGAAATTTAACAGAAAGGTTTGCTATTTAATGTTTGAATTATGCTATGGGTGGGAAAGAATGGGGCTAGCCCCTAAAGGCCAGCCCCGCCTCCATACGACCGTGCCCAGGAACCAAGGGCCAAATCCAAACCGCCGGGGCACGAAATCCGATGTTAGCAGCCACGTGGTTACATGCCGCATTTTTCGGTCAGTTAACCGCAGTTATGGTTGGCGGAATTTTTGGCGGTCCCGCCATAATTGGCGGAGCGCCAAATTTGGTGGTCCCGCCATAATTGGCGGAGCTCCACTAAAGTTAGCTGGAATCCTTTTACGGGAAACTGATAGTTTTCATTAAATGGCCATAACTTTGGCTAGGAAAGGCGGTTTTGGACGATTTTTTTTTTTGATTTTGGGTATTTTGGACATTCTGAAGCCATTGGCATAGGTCTTTCAGCCATCAGAGGTCATTTGCACAGGTTTTGGAGCCGTGGAAGTTCTAGAAGCCACTAGGGCCCAGTATTGTGAGAACTGTTTCAGGTTGCAAGTATCCATTGGAGGTGAACCAACAATCAATCCTGAAGGGTTCATATGTTTTGAATCCGATTTTACAGTCTATTTCACCTGTAAAGACTTCTATTCAGTTGTAATTCCATTTTGAGCATTTAATTAAAATGAGGACTGACCCATTTGGGGGCCTTGGACCCAGCAGAGGTAGCCCAGGAGGGGTGAACTGCTTCATCAACTTCTTTTGCATCTGTGGTTGATAAATTTTGTAGAACAAATTCGTTTTGATGTGTTAAACAGTTAAAGGAAATAATTCTGCTATGCTTGAATGGATCATGAACAACGGAAAATTTTGTTTGTTTCTTTACTGCAACACATGGGAATGTTTAAAACATGTTTACTACTGAATTGAATACCTTGCAAACCTTTTTCAAGTAGTTTCAAATTCAGATCAGAGATGTTAGACATATATGTGAACCCATTCTCCATTAAGGGAGAGTGTTGAAGATAATGGAGAATATCCTAGAATAAGTAGAGTTGGTTCACGTAACCTCAAGATAGGAATTAGTTTCTATTTCTTAAGATGCTATTCTAACTTACCTAAAACCATGTTTTCTATTTAATGTGTAATGTGGATGAACAATGTAGAGCATTCTTTCATGGTTCAAATTTTCTTTCCTAGCGCTGACCAATGGATTTTATTTTTAATACAAACCTTGCCATTTTTATCACTGCTCCTTTAAGAAACATAAAATTGTATTACTTCGAGACTTAGAAACACGTTGATATTTACACACATGTTCAACAATAACAAACTCAAGGAAATAAACCACGTTGTCCACATAATACACCAATAGTATAACTGTAAATAAAAATAGGAACCTAGTATGTTGACTCAAGTATCTATGTCCCAACTCAGAGAAATATAAACTCAACCTACAGGATGATATGGAACTCGTGCTCCCTTTCACTGCTTCAATCACCATTCTGAAAGGATATATATATACTTCTTTGATGCCCAACGCAGCTTAGAATGAAGGTTGAACTCTGCTAAAAATGCCACACGACTTGGCCAACAAGAAAGCTAATTCATCTTCCAATGATTGCAAAATTAGCCTCCTTTCATATAATTCGGTTCTTGGAATCTGTGATGCAAATATAGATAATATATTTGGCTTACGGAAGAGATTGATGTTGCCAATAGATGCGTGCTTCAATGATCAACAAATTCTGGAGAAAATCTGGGAGATATCTCTGCAATGTACCTACGCTATGTTGGTTACAATTGCTATTACAACTCTGCTCCTGGTAAAGGCGAAATCTAATTCGCTACAGATGAAACATAACGCTCAGCCTGAGAAAATTTGGCTCCTCTGAATGAATGATAATTCTTCTTCCACATGGGCGTCAAAGGATCAATCTATTTGAACCCAAGAAGGTAGACTTCTGCTCCTATTCCATAATGTTCTCGATCAGCTACAAGAGAGTATTCTCGGCCTTAACAAGTTGATTTCTGATTTGGGTGCTCTCAGCTCTGCCTTCCATAAAAATTGTTTTCGGCTTTTCCTCAGACGCTGAACAAAGAATTTTCCTGGTCCTCTCTGTAAGATGCTCTTGATACTTTAGCCTGCAAACAATTCGTGCCATAGAGAAGGTAGAATCCCACACTTGGCTAAAGAGGAATTCTGAGTCACGAAGTCTTTAATTGTTCACCCTCTGTAATAAAATTTAAACTTTTGGTTTAGAGATTTAAAGAATTTGGTTGCCGAGCAACCCGATCCTTCTGAAAAACAGAGAGTTGGCCTGCTTGAATGTTTGAGTCGAACCCTTAACATAATAGCTTGATTGATTTAATTTCTTAGAGAATGCCCTTCGATCCTTCCAATTATGCTCACCGCCTTTTGAAATTTGTTTTCCCAATAATCTGTCTTAAATAATATATGCTCACTGCCTTTTGAAATTTTCAAATGATCTCTGCCTTAAATAATATTTGGCGGAGTTGTTTATAATGTGATTTTTTGGAGATTCTGGTGACGGAATCGGAAGAAATTGAGGTTAAATCTTGATTTGTAAATGATCTCTGCCTTAAATAATATTTTGCGGAGTTGTCTATAATGCGATTTTTTGGAGATTCCGTCTCGGAAGAAATTGAGGTTAAATCTTGATTTGTTGCAGGTTAAAATAGGTTTTTAACTGCATATTTGGATTCAGCACCCTGAAAAACCCCTGGGATGCTTTGATTGTGCAGAAACTACCTATCAAACTTGCGATTGGAATAAATTGCTGCCGGATTTTGACCAAAAAAACCCACCAGAAAAACTTTCAAAAAGTCACGTAATAGACAACGGCATATTTTGCGGGAGTTGTCTATAATGCGACTTTTTGGAGATTCCGGTGACGGAATCCGGCAGAAGAAATGAGGTTAAATCTTGATTTTTAGCAGTTAAAATGGTTTTTTAACTGCATATTTGGATTCAGCGCCCTGGAAAACCCCTGGCAGCCATTGATTGTGCAGAAACTAGCTATCAAACTTGGGATTCCAATGAATTACTGCCAGATTTTGACCCGAAAAATCCGGCGAAAAAACTTTCAAAAAGTCGCGTTATAGATTACTGCTATTTTGCCTGTTCAACTGGCCTTTTCAAACCTATTTTTCAGTTTCCGCCAAATATTAAATATTCAACCTTTCAAAATAATAATGGGTCAAATTATATAATATATCCAATACAAATTTGACGCTTAACTCGACAGATCCAGGATCAATGGCGCTGTCAACCCTACTTCCAATAACAAATAGTCAGCGTTTTGGCCTTGACAACGACGTAGAACAACAACCTTTCCTCCACGACCAAATCATATTTAAGTATGGCCCCACTGCCCAAGAAACTTCTGCGCACTAAGTGTATGGCGTGACAGTTGCCTTCCTAACTTGCAACAAGAAGAATGCTGATTGATCCGTTGTTGATAATTTTAGCCTCATGGCCTACCAACTAGGATGGATATGCCTCCAAAATAAATAATGGGCTTCCGGGAGCTTCTTGATTCTAGCAAATAGAGTAAAATCTAAGCTTGAACCCTTCAGTTCACCTAAAACACCTCTAGTGATACCAATTTGGTGTTAACGATGAAAAATTTAACTTAGGAAGCAAATTTTATCAATAATTTCTCATTGTGCAAGTAATGCCAACGAGAATAATAAATTCTCGAATTGGGTGGAAGAGAACCTTAAAATTGGTTGAAAAATAAGAAACCAACTAGGGTGATATCAGATATCACCAAAGATGGAAACTATCGGTTAAAGTGAGAATAAATCCCACAAGTTACGACAATTTTGCAAATAAAAATCCTCCTTAGCAAGATGTATAGTATGATATAATTGTAAAATTTTAAATGTCAAAATTTTTAATAAATTTGGTACACTTTAGTGTTTTGTTGTATTATTCAACAACCCTCATTTTAATGTATTATAAAAAAATTATAAAATTTATTATATTAAAATAGGCATTATTTTTTTAATAAAAACACAAAAAATAAAGAAATAGAAAATCAACACAAAAATTATTAATAAACCCTCATAACTAAAGTTTAACATTTAGGCTTTCTAATTAAAACCCAAGTATTAAACCTTAGTTATCAAAATCATTTCCAAAAGTTAAAACCCACGGCTTATACAAAATATAATTGTAATAACAAATCAGACCCGACAATGTTATCAATTGACAAGCATAAAAAACCCGCATCCGAACATACACAGTCCTTTTCCCCAATTGTAATACCCGCGACTTTAGCGAAATGCGATTGTGATTCATTAGTCAAACCCCACAACAGAGTTAATCATAATCATAAACCCTACATCCAAAGATCAGAACATCCAAGACTTAAGTCCCCAAAGGCCTTGATTCTATTGCGATTGCGATATGATACCCCAGACCCGACGGAAAACTAATTGTAGTTCATAAAACCCCGACGGAAAAATTAATTATAATTCATAAAACGTAGTCCAATGGCGTCATCCGCCATGTCAGATTCACGTCATCTCCATGTCACTTACACTTCACCCTTCCACATGGATCTTCCACGTCACCATTATGTCATCCCTTACATTATCCCGTAGATTGCAAATCGCAAAACTTTCAGAACTGATAGCCATATGCATTTTCGTTATTGTGATTGCATATCACAATCGCAAGATTCAAAGGCCACACCCCATATTCCTCCTTTGCCCATTCCATTGCGATGTGATTTCGATTGGAGTATCCCCGGTTTCACAGTGATTGCAATTTGGTCTTGATTGGTATATCTCATGGCCTAAAAGAAATTGTGATATGGTTTCAGAAGGCCCCCTTTGGATTTTGACTATAGTACTCCCTGTTTTAAATGCGATTGCGATTATTTTGGGTTATGCCCCCGATTTTCAAGAAATTGCAATTTATATTTTGGTTATTGCATTAAAACGCTCCCATTTTCAATTATAACTTCCTGAACGCAAAGCGATTGCAATCTAATCAAAACGACCCCCCTTTTTTATTCAATTTTATACGAAAATACAATGTCAATTCATGATTTACTTATCCATGGCTTATCCTTCTAGGTATACACAAAGCTCAATAGCGAGGGGGAGATAGCGACGGAGAGGAAAAGACAGATTTGTTCCTTAGAATTTGCAGAAAGCGAAGATAATGTGATGGAAAGTCAAGGATAATAAGCGAGAAATGGAAAACTGTTTTTATTTTTTACAGATTCAAGGAACTTCATTAATTTTTTTAGTGTTATGCGCAAACCTTCTATTTAAAAAAAATTGTATTATTATTTAAACGTACATGATGGAACAATTTAAAGGCCCAGAATTTGACAGAGAAATCCTAAGGAAGAATTCACATGTTTGCATTTCTTCTTGAGTATTTGTTTGAATAATTTTTTTTTTCGAATCGTGGCCTCTTTTGTTTCTACAAAAAAAATTGAGAGTTGTTGCATTTTTTTATTACTTTAAAGTGTTGAAGCAAAGGAGAAAAGGCCGAGATTGCTAATTTTTTGAAAGCAAGTGTTTTTAGATACGGGTATTTTTATCAGTGTTTTAAAGCGATTCTGTTTTCTTTTATTGTTTGCAATTTCTCTCTGTTTTGTGTTATATGCATTTCTGTAAAACACAATTAGTATAAATTCATTTCTGAATATGTTTAAGTGCTGCAAACAGTGAATAATATTTTGATTGTAATATAAGTTTATCATAGTTTTTTTTAATTAATTTCTTAATTAAAAGAATTAATTTAAATCATTGTTCAATTATGAAGTAAATGATTAATTTCTTACTCATCTACTAAGGAAAATGATTCTAGATCACAATCAAACTGTTAAGAAATAACTCGGGTAATAAGCAGATTATTTTCATATGTTTTACATTTTAGTTATAAACCATTCCAAAATCCATCTTTTCCATCTCATTATAAGTATTTCTTATCCATTTTATCACCTCTCATTGGAAAACTGGTCCCATTATATCCAGTTGGAGCTACTACCCCAAATAGAGAAGAAATTGTTTAAGGTCAGGACTAGGTGGTTTTCCCCCATGTTGGTGCAACGGATTTTGAAGCATTAACATTTTGGCGCTAGAAGGAGGGATAAAACTATGAATGGAAAATAGAACTCAATCTAAATCAACAAGCCATTCCAAGAGTTACTCCCCCCCAGGATCACCTCCAACTTCTTGATCCTCATATAAAACTCCTATTTCTAGATTAGAAGTTGAGCAATCACTCCCAAAATCTCCTAGTATTGTTCCCAAAGTATTTTCTTCAAATTATAATCTTGAATCACCTGAGGTTTAGACTTTAATAAAGAAATTAGAGGAAATCTCTATTTTAGCAGAAAAGTTTGTCCCATCTGTAGCATTTGAAGGAAGTATCACTTATGTTTTACAACCCACTCAGATTCTAACTCGTTCTCAAAGTGAGAAGCTTGAGATTCCTCCATTTGAATTTCCTCTTCCTACTTTTCGAAAGAAAACTAATAAATCTGAGTCACAGACATCAACTAGCGAGGTTTTATCAAATTCCCCTCCACAAACACCTTCATTCCCTCCATTCATTCCTCTTAATATCCCTTTTTCTCAAGGTATTGATGCTATTTCATCCAGCTTAAGCACATAACCTGCCTCTTCTTCCACTCAAACTCCAATAATGGCAGCACAACAACTAGCCAGACCATGGGCTAATCCTAGTGTTTTTCAAATGCCAGCACCTCTCCATGCTCTCCCTAAGCATCCTGAAAGATGGCTACCAAAATTCAATCCAAACGATGGATTGCCTGTTGAGTAACATCTCCATAATTATATGTTAGTTATCAATCTTAATGGAGTATTTGAAGAAGATTGTGCAGTACTATTATTTCCCTACGCTCTCCAAGGATCAGCAAGAACCTGGTACTTTTCATTGCCAACTGGATCTATAACAAGCTGGGATATATTTTAAGAACAAAGTTTAACCAAGTTTGTGATGATCGCACTACTGCCACTTTGATTAATGATCTCTCCAATTTTAAAGCAAGTCCCAATGAAAAAAATCAAGGATTTTAATTATAGTTTTAATAAACTCTTAAATAAAATCCCAGATACATCTAAACCTGGTTTGATGTACAAAATGAGCGGAATATATCTGCCTTACCTTCAAATATCGCATTTTTCGATAGGGCTAATAAAACAACTCTAGTTGAAAACATGAAAGAAGCATTAGCAGTTGAGAAAAGAATACTTGCTTTAAAAAAGAAAATTGCATCAGATGAAAGAAAAGCCAAAAAGGTTTTATTTAAAGATGAACCAAAAAAGAAAACTCCTGAAGATCCCTTTGATCTTGAAGGATTACAAAAAATCCTAAAAACTATGTCTAACGAGATGATAGAGATTAAAAACCAAGTAATTGAATCTTCTTCCAAGAAACCATTAGACCATTTAGAAGAAATCAACCAACTAATCCTCAACCTCAAAACACCATATCAAATGTTGAAACTGATGATAAGAATGAGGATGAAGCAACATTTTCTACTAACAAATTCCAAGATGAACAAACTGTTGAGTTAAACGAAATGTGGGATTTCATTCTTCCTATATCTGATACTAAAAATGAACATGAAGCACTATCTGTTACCACAAGTAGTAAAGGTCCAAGTGATCCTATACAACCAATTCAAAAATAGAAACCTTTAACTCCTCTTGCTAAAAATAAAGTTGTTAATAAAAAATCCACTTCCACATCTAATTAGGTGATTCCTTCTTCATCTAATTGTCCATCTCCACCCAAAATCTTAGTAGTTTCAGATTAAAAAATTAAATAAAATAAAAAATCAACACAAAAACGTTAATAAAACCACATAGCTAAAGTTTAAGACTTGGGTTTTTTAATTAGAACCCAAGTATTAAACCTTGGTTGTCAAAATCATTTCCAAAAGTTAAAACCCACGACCTATACAAAATATAATTGTAATAACAAATCAGACCCGACACTGTTATTAATTGACAAAAATAAAAAAACCAATGTCCGAACATACATAGGCCTTTCCCTCGATGGTAATACCCACGGCCTTAGCGAAACGTGATTGTGATTCATCAGCCAAACACCACAGCCGAGTTAATTGTAAATCATAAAACCATGTGTTGACAAATCACAACATCCACGATTTAAGTCCCCAAAGGCCTTGACTCTATTGCGATTGCAATATGATACCTCAGACCCGACATGAAATTAATTCTAATTCATAAAACCTCGTGTTCGCGCAATCGCAAGAACCACATGCTTGACCCCTCCGCATCGCCGATTGCGATCTGCGATAGAAGCCCCAACATGACCCTTTCCATTGCCACATAGTTTGATGGCGTTATCCATCATGTCATCCACCATGTCAGATCCACGTCACTTACACCTCACCTTTCCACATGGATCTGCCACATCACCATTATGTCATCCCTTACGTCATCCTACAGATCGCAAATCGCAAAACTTTTAGAACCAATAGACATTTGCCTTTCCGTTGTCGCAATTGAGATATCGTAATCGCAACAATGGAAATGTGAATGCCTATGGGTTCCAAAAGATCACAATTGCAACAACGGAAAGGTAGATGGCTATCAGTTCCGAAAATTTTGCGAGGGCCACACGCCATATTCCTCCTCTACCCATTCCATTGCGATGCGATTCCAGCTTAAGTATCCTCATTTCACAACGATTGCAATTTGGTCTTGATTAGTATAACTCCCGATCTAAAAGCGATTGTGATATGATTACAAAAGGACCCCTTTGGATTTTGATCGAAGTACCCCTATTTTAAATGCGATTGCGATTATTTTGGGTTTTGCCCTCGATTTTCAAGCAATTGCAATTTAGATTTTGGTTATTGCATTAAAATGCTCTCATTTTCAATTATAACGTCCTGGTTGCAAAGCGATTGTGATTTAATCAAAATAGCCCACTTATTTTTATTCAATTTTATACGAAAATACAATGTCAATTCACAATTTATTTATCCATAGTATTATCCTTCCAAGTATACACAGAGCTCAACAGCAAGGAGGAGATAACTACGCAAAGGAAAATGCATAATTGTTCCTTAGAATCTATATAAAGCGAAGATAATGTGATTGAAAGTCAAGGATAATAAGTCAGAAATGACAAACTGTTTTTATTTTTCACAGATTCAAGGAACTTCATTAAAATGTTCAGCGTTGTGCGCAAACTTATTATTTTAAAATATTTTGTATTATTATTTAAACACACATGATGGATTGATATAACGGTCCAAAATTAGATAGAGAAATCCTAAGGAAGAATTCACATTTTTACATTTCTTATTGAATATTTGTTTGAATAAAAAAAATCAAACCATGGCCTCTTTTATTTTTGCAAAAAAGTTTGAGAGTTATTATTACTTTAAAGTGTTGGAGCAAAGGAGAAAAGGCCGAAACTGCCCATATTTTAAAGCAACCGTTTTTGGATATGGATATTTTTATTGGTATTTTAAAATGATTATGTTTTATTTTATTGTTTGCAGTTTTTCTTATTTTGTATTATATGCATTTATGTAAAACAACATTAGCATAAATTTATTTATGAATATGTTTAAGTGTTGCAATATTTTAATGGCATGTATAAAAAATATTTAATAATATTTTGATTGTGATATAAGCTTATTATAGTTCTTTTAATTAATTTTTTAATTAAAAGAATTAATTTTAATCGTTTTTCAATTTTGAAATAAATGATTAATTTTTTACTTATCTACTAAAGAAAATTATTATAAATCACAATCACATTGTTAAGAAATAACTACGGTAATAAGTAGATTATTTTCATATGTTTTATCTTTTAGTCATAAACCATTCAAAATCCATTTTTTCCATCTCATTATAAACATTTCTTATGGATTTTATCACCTCTCATTGGGAAACTAGTTCCATTATATTTAGTGGGAGCCACTACCCCAAACGGAAAAAGAGTTGTTTAACTTCCAAACTAGGTGGTTTTCCCCATGTTGATGTAGCGAATTTTGAAACATCAACGTGTTCTAATTAAAATTGCTTGCAATAAAAAACCACTAAACACAACGAGATCTAGAAATGTAGCCTTTTATTTATATTATTAAGTGAATAAAATAAAGCATGCCCATACAATAATATCGGAGCCTTGCAATAGTATGCATAGTTGCTCATCATATGAGAAAACAAAGAAATTGAAGCACACTCATGAACCCTAGATGGATCCACCAAACAAAAGTCTTTGCAAGGTTTTCATCCCAGGATCAACTGATCTGAAAAAGTAGAGTTCTCAACAAAAACACAAAAGATCATCCAAATGCCTAGCTCAAATCCCCTTTTATATGCTTGATGGACTCTCTAGAAACCTTATTTTATTGTTTTCCCTCGAAAAACAAAAACAAATACTATGGGTAAATTTCGTCCATTTTGATCATATCAAAAAAATAGAATATTACAAAGGCGTAAAGAAGATAGACTATTCAAAAATCCAAGCAAGTGGAGCAAGCAATGAATACAAGCAAACGAAGCAAGTGGAAAATACAAGCAAGTGGAGTAGGTAAAAACAAGATCATTTGATAGAGCCATGGAAGATTGAAAGGTGTCATTTGTAAACCCAAGTAGTAAGAGAATGCGGAGCTGATTCGAATTAGAATTATTTCTCTCCGCCAACAATAAGAGGGTTCACCACAACCAAAGCTTTTAATTTTCGATATTTCAATAAATAGGTAATATATGTATGCATGATCTAGAATTCTATTATATAAAATTAATAACATATTTTTTTTGAGTTATTATGATAGAGGGAAAATTGTTAACCTTCTTTACTTTTTAATGGTCATGGTATAGAGAAAAATTACTAAAATAATAAGTAAAGCATATTATAAAAAATTTCCTTACCCTTCGATTAAAAAAATCCAATTTTTTTTTTTTTTTTTTTTAAATTGACAAATAATTTTTATTTTAATTATCATTTGTATGGGAAATAATTTTATAGCGTTGAAGGACAATAACAACTCCAATTTTGAACCTGGGTGGGAATGGAACTCATCTGTTGGAACTTAAGCTGTTTTTACCTATTTTTTGGAAACACTTTGTTTAAATTTTAAAGAAATTTGAAATTGATATTTTTCGTGCACATTTTTCATATTCAGAGATTCCATGCTTCGTATTTGTCTACAGCCATGGGATTTCAGGGCACCTTAGCAGATCGTGATAAAAATACATATAACCAGGACCATAGGTGATCTTCGTTATACATTTTCTCATGAACAGTCATTCAGATTTCCCAACAAGAAATCATGGATATGAAATTAAAATCCGCAAAACCAATCCTCATCAATAAAACATCACATATTCGAGTTAAAATTGTTCTCCTCCTCTGTTTTCTCTCACTTGTTCTTTTGTCAGTTGATGGCCATATCTTGTAGACTAGTAAGCCTAACTTCCGTTTCATCTTGAAGATACCTGTTGGGCCCTTTCGGCTTCCGCTTCCTGTCGTTGTACGTTTTTACCTTGGGCTCAGATAGTCTCTTCTCTAATTGTGCAATTCTGAAGCTCAGACAACTGACAATATTATTATGCACTTAATGTTTCCCATCCAGAACAGCTTCTCTGTGTGGTAATCCTTCACTAGCTGCTATCTCTGACCTCCCCGATTTCTTCATACCCGTATCATCAATCTCTTTATGATCATTCGCTTGAATCCCCACTGCAAATGAAAGATCCAAAGTAGTCAGCTCCTCATCAATCTGCAAGTGGCAATCAATCGCGTTCAACTTGGAAGTTTATCTTGTTCATTTTTCCAAGTTCTTCACCCATAAAATCTCTAGCAACATTTTTAGCCATGAAGAGATTGTTATGCCATGCATCCATTCCCTGAACTTGATATTCCATCTTATTTTCTTTCAAAATTGTTTTAATCTTCTCGAAGACTGTCAACTACGCAGCATTCTTTGGTCTCACTTTTGATTGATCGTGAGTGGCCGCACATACCTCCCACTGTAAAAACCTGGAGGTCATTGAGCCCTGAGCTTTTCCAGGTTAAAATTAAAAAAATCCCCATCATCAATTAAAACACTATATCTCTGTGAACGTTGACCCTTCTGTCTTCTTGGATAGCAAAGCCTCCTCCACTCGACCCTCCTCCAAGTCACTCATGAATGCCAAAATAAATTAATCTACCTTATAGCTCCTCATCACGATCCTTCTCATTCGGAACCTCAGGAAGCATTGGACACGATCATCCTCTCCAGTTTCAGAATCCACTGCATATTCCATACCTGTCCCTTCAGTGGATTTACCAGCAATTATGGCATCCACATCTTTTTCCAGACTAACCAACTCACGGACCACAGCCCTTCTTGCCTCCCGCACAAACGAATGCACCTCCTGTGAGTTGAAATTCGTCAGATATGTATTTGGGAAAATAGATAAATTGATAAAAATTAGCCAAACATAGTCGCAGGCAAATTCTAGAGCTGGAACGTACAATGGAAGAAAACAGAAGCAATACAGCCACATTTGAAACAGAAAAGCTTCCAGAAGCTGAAAAGCACCAGAAATTAGAAAAGAGAAATGTGAAACAGACATTACATCTCATTCAACACCTAATTTCCCTGATTATAGTGGATTTATTGATCCAAAACTTGGGGGCTATGATACACAAGGCTTGAATGGAGAGAGAGGTGGAGACTCAAAACATACAGATTTGGCATGAATTTAATGATGACAACCCTCCTAAAAATGTAAGAATTGAATACATCACAAAAAGAGAGAATTTTAGAAGAGAGAATGGGAGAAGAAGGATTCGACTAAAAAGAATTATTATATGCAATTGCCTTCACACTCTCTCTCTTCTTATTGCCTTCTTATAATCTTTTCTATTGCCTGGTATTTTGGTGACAGAGTCAAATTTAATCTTTCTTTTTTATTGCCTGGTATTTTGGTGACAGAGTCAAATTTAATCTTTCTATTGCCTTCTTATAAGATGTCTTGGTGAGAGTCCAATTTAACTAGAATTTTTTTATCAATTACATATCTATCAAATTCTTTTTTTACATAAAAATGACTCAATGATTTGAACTTAAACTAAGCCCTAAATATTCTGATTAATTATGAAATGAGGATAGAATTCTATCAGTGGGGTTCAGGTTCCGCAGTGAAGAGGGTGATGCCACATATCACCAACTGATGTTCAATCGCCCAGGAGAGCCGAATAAACGGTTTGACGTCATGAGAAAGTCTGCAAGTCCTGTCTGATTTTGATGGACCGTGGCACAAAATAAATAGAAAGATGGAAAGCGAGAGACAATTCTATCATAGGGGTCGTTGTGCCTCTGTGAAGAGGGTGATGTAGCATATCAGTCCGCTCACCGAGGTACAGTTGCTGATACCCAATTGGATGTCAAGAATGAGGTGGATGTTAAGAGCATGTCGGCAAGTTCTATGTGAGTTTGATGGCACTGTGGCACAAACTTCAGGAAGAGAGAGAACTACGTTAGTGGTATTTATGAAATAAAGAGGGAAATTGAAAGAAAGGGAATTTATAGTGGGGTAGTGGTTCAGGCTCAGCTTCGAAGAGGTTGAAGTAGCATTTCAGGCCACCTATCAAGGTTCAATCGTCCATGAGACTATAAGTTTTGGAGGTTAGCAACAAGTTTGCTACTGTAGTTTTGATGAAACTCTGGTACAAACTTCTGCAAGAGAGGGAACTCGAGACTAAAGGCCAATTACATGTGGATATAATAATTTCTAAACCAAAATACTAAATAGGGCATTTGACAAGGTATTCATGTAATTAATAAGAAATCAACCATGGAATTGTATATAAAATTGTAATAAGGAAAGGCACCATGCAGGAGATCAATAACAAATATGGTTCTTAACCTAGGTAAGTGTCCAAGTACTCACATCAATGGTAAAAATTCAATTCGTGGAACTGTATAGAGAATTATAGTGATGTACTTTCAAACTGGAATCAACACCAAGCCTAACACCAATTACTTGTAGTTTGGGTATTTAACCATAAGTACAAAATGGAAAACGCAGAAATTCAACACGCAATGCATTAAACTGGAGTTAGGGGATTGAACTCAAAACCAAATAATTCTTCTGTACAGCTAATTAGGCGTAGTTAAGAGAAGAATGCCAAATACCTGAATTGCATCAAGTTTGAGAATCAAAGACATAATCTCCTCAGTGATTTTCAGGCGTTCCTTCTCATTCTGACGGATCGACTCGACAACTTGACAATCGGCTATACGCCGCCTAACATCTTCAGCCTTTGCCTTGACATCAAGTATAATCTTCAAATTCTTCAGCGGTGCACACTTCCTGGTGGAAAACCCTCTGAAAGCCGACTGTATTTTGATGGCTGCAGAAGTCTCGTCCATCGGGAGAGCCATGGATAATGTGGAAGACGACTCTGTATTAAGGAAGCGGGCGGGTATTGGGACGGCGCTTTTGGGGTTCGTAGGAGAATCACGGACTGGAACAGTGAAGATCTTGGGTTCGACTCGATCTCGCAACCTCCGCATGATGAAGAAAGGGTTTTCCATGGGCTGGGTGAAATCAGAAGACAAAAGAGATCAGTTTAACCAGCCAGGCAGCTTAGCGGTACGGAAAAGCATTTTAAAGATAATTCTAAGATATCTGCATTTTAAGCTAAAAAAGATCAAATCTAGAAGCTTCGTAAAGCATCGCGTTACTGATATTGCGGTAGTGTGTTCTAATTTTTTATTTTAATTTTAAACTTTATAAATAAAAAATATTAAAACGGTCTAACATCTTCTTTTTAAGAATTTGATTTAGAGAAAGGTTCGATAACTCTTGAGTTGAAATTTGTCATATAAACTTGATTATATAATTTAAGAAGGTGATTTTTGAAATTTTAATTAAATGCTTATATAATATATTAAATTATTAACCACGTCCTTAATTTTTTATTTTCTTTTCTTTCTTTTTATTTATTTACATTAGTAATATTAATAGATTAAATTAGTTTTTAATATTAAGATTAATTTTAAAGTGAATAATTTTGTTTTAAAATAAATAAAATGAAAGGAATATTATAGAGGAAGGACTCTAATGAAAATCTTAAAGTTTTAGGTTGTTTTTTTGTCTTTGGGAGAATATTCATATTTAGGATTATTCTTTTTGTCTATAATTCTTTGAGTGTGTTGTTATTGCTATAGATTTGTTAAACTATGAGGATTTTTTTTCGTAATAAGGTTCTTCTTTCTTTTAAGGTTATGCAGTTATTTCAAATCACTTGAGCTTTTTGGTCTTCATTAGGTCGCTCTTAGGGGCTACCCTCTATCTATAGGTGGAACCCACCAATTTTGTCTCTACACGCATAGCCAAAATCTAATATCAAAATAAGAATCCCTTATTTCTCAATGCAACTCCTAAATGGGGGTCGGCAACTTCAAGAAGGGATTTTGCTTGATTATGATATAGCTAAGGATGCCTTAATCCTCTTAGTCTTAATATTGAATGAAGGAGCCAAAGGCTGGGGTGTGCCCTCTTCCTCTCAGCTATGATCCTTTAAGGATGCTCTAAAGTCAAGGCTCTCGCAACCGACTCAAAAAGAGCTCTTAGGGTCAACCTTCATTGTAGAACAAGTGAAAGATATTCTAGAAGTAGAGGTGGAAGATCCCCAATTTGATCTTTTCAACTTATTCAATGAGAAAAATGCCATAATCTACCACTTTAATGGGTTTTGGCCATCAACATCCTTGCTCTGGGAATGAATGCATCAAACTTGTTTCCCAAATACATATATGTATTTCTATTCAAAGGGCTTCCTTGTGGTTTATTTCAAAAATCTAGATGACCATGAAAGAGTTTTTCACCAAGGACCCTAGTTTTGGGGCCGCTCTAGGCCTTCCTTTCAACAATGGTTTCTTGAATTGAACCCTTTATCCATGATAGCTCTGACCACTCCAGTTTGGGTAAGACTTCCTAATATGCCCATTTGTTTGTTAGCTTAAGATGTCTTAGCTTCTATAGGAAACCCTCTAGGTCATTTTATTAAGATAGATACAAACAAGATTTGGAGTCTGGGTATTGTAACCTTTACACACATTATGTCGACATATATTGATACAGATTGGATCATTCTATTGTTTGTCATCCATCTCGATGTTTTTAGAGTAGTGGAGGAATCAACTCACACAATCATTTTTACAGGCGGGATCTAGTTTGGAAAAAGAGGGTCTGAAACCTACCGGGAGAACTTTGAGGCGTCAAACGACATTTTTTGGGGGTAAAACTTTGTCGCTTTAGCACCACACCTTTTCATGCTACTCTACAAATAGAGACGTTTCCAACGATGCAAGAATCACGTCAATCAAAGTTTATATGTGAAAGTTATGCCACTCAAAAGTTGACCTTCCTGTTTTCACCACCATAGTTCGAGAGGATGTCATTTCAGCCCCCATTATTCATGAAAATGGGGCTAGCCTTGTGATTATGATGTAGAAGTTAGGAGTTGAGGTAGTCAAACCTAACCACCAGTAGGCTATCGATTTGTGTTATAACCCTACCACTAGGAGGAAAAGGGATTCCATTCTTTCAAGTGCATTTGTTCCATAGTTAAGCAAAAACATCTAAGAGGGATATGAGGAAGAGCACACATAGAGGATTTTTCCATTATAGTAGCCCATGGGCCACATACCATACTTCTTTGAACTTGCAACCATATTTCCATTTAGAGAAAGAGAGCAGAGAAACTTCACCTTCCAATGGGGTTTTTCTCCCGAAAGGGTTTCCTAGAGCATATCTTGTGTTAAATGTGCGTGTGAGCTTTTATTTATTTGTTCTATATTTTTTACATAATTTTTCATTCAAATGCATGCACTATTAACAGTAAAGTCTACAAATCTACAAATCTAATAAAATTGTGATAGTGTAGACTTTCATATTTTAAATATAATCTTATTAGATCCGTTGAGATGAACTATTTTATGGAATATCCACGAAAGTTTACAGATCATATTGGTATCAGAGCAGGTTTCTTTGGGTATATTGTGGAGATTTGTAGGGGATCTAAATCGACGGGGCCAAAAGTCGTAAACCCCTAATCATGGAGGATGAATTTGTGAATAACCCTTGTGATCTCATAGAGGAGAGGTTTTCACGGCTAGAACCACAAGTCGCAAATATAAGTCGTAATGTAAATCTCCTCATGGCGGCCCTGAGCAATAAAAGTGAGATATTGGAGAATATGGGGGTTCAAATACATAGGAAAAATCAAAAGTGGGATCGGGAAATTAAGATGAAACGAAGAATCAACCGAAGAAAGAACCCAAAAAATATCAATGCAGTTCGAGTGTTGTGAATCAATCACAACCCCCTTTTAAAATGGAAGCAAATGTAGATATCAAGTTGTACAATGGCAAGATCGGTTCTCTGAAGCTGAATCACTGGTTGCAACAACTAGAAGTGTATTTCAGTGTCCATCAAATTGAGGAAGGAAAAAAGATCTCATTTGCGTGGCTTAAATTAAAGGGCCATGCCCTAACTTCATGAGAGAGCCACATGGAGACCTTGAGATCAGAGGGAGAGCCTCCAGTGACTAAGTGGGAGGACTTCAAAACCCTCACTAAGTCATGGTTTTACCCTATTGGGTACGTAGAGGGCCAATAGATTTGGTGGCACTACTTCAGGCAAAATTTGGGGCAAAGCATGTAGGAGTACACCACATAGTTCAAAAAGATAGCAATAATGTTGGGTTTCTCCCCAAATAACCCAGATGTACTCCTCAAGCGTTTGGGGGGTCTACACAACCATCTGCGAGAGAAGGTGATGTTGTTCAAGCCCAAATCAATGGACGAGGATTGTGTATAGGCACAATACCTGGAGAACATAGGCCTAGAGAGAGCACAATCAAGTGGATTGAAATAGAAGAAGCAACAACACACTTCTAAGGACGGGAAGAAGAAACATAAAGGGGGAAAAGATAAAAAGACGACAACCACCACACACTACTGCAAAGATCCCAACAACCACTACAACCATGGCCATACATAAGAGAAGTGTTGGAAGTTGCATCCGGAGTTGAACCCGAAGAATAAAAATAAAGACAATAAGAAGAATCTCATGGCAACTGATTCGAGCAACTAAGTTAAAAGCAACTCGGGCGTGGATGAGAAGATCGTTTGTATTTCAATGCAAAAGGAGGTGAATCTGAGTAGCCTTTAGCAACAGGAAGAGAA
Organism: Pinus taeda; assembly: GCA_000404065.3. Taxonomy (NCBI): domain Eukaryota; kingdom Viridiplantae; phylum Streptophyta; class Pinopsida; order Pinales; family Pinaceae; genus Pinus; species Pinus taeda. Next base: position 38,441 of record APFE031279173.1, read on the forward strand.
GGAAAGAACCAAACTCCTCCATATAAAGATATAGGTAATGAAGACAAAGATTGATGCTCTATTTGACTCAATATCGTAGGCAAATCTTATTGTAGTAGAGCTGGTCAAGAAGTTGGAACTGGAATTTTGTGATCATCCAAACCCATATCCACTGAGATGGGTAAATAAGGATGTGGATCTGAAGGTAACAAAACAATGCAAAATTAGATTTTCTATCAGTGCTGATTTTATTGATGAAGTAGAACTAGATGTGGTTCCCCTTGATGTATGTGGAGTCATGTTTGGGAGTCCCTGCATGTACATGCGAGATGCAATATTATGTGGAGATACAACCAATATCATTTCATCAAGGATGGAAAATTATTCATCATCAATGCGCACAAAGGCAAGTCGAAAATTTCACTAGTAAGTGCCAACCAAGCCAATAAATTGATGAGTTATAGCAAGAAGTATGTTTATTGCCTTTAAGTAAAAATCAATGTATAGAAGAGTCAGTAAGAGGCAAGGCATCTCTGGAGGGGTATAATAAGAAAAAAAAAAAACAACTTGAAGAGTTGCTACATGAATACAGGGATGTGTTTCGAGAGCCTAAAGGGTTACCACCTAAGAGGGGAGTGGAGCACGAGATCCAGTTATTTTCGGACTCCCCATTGCCAAACATTGGGTTGTACAAGAAATCCGGTATAGAAGCAAGTGAGGTGAAGAAACAATTGCACCAACTATTGAAACAAGGTATCATTCGACTGAATACATCACCTTGTGGGTCACCCACCATCAATGTGCCGAAGAAAGGCAGGACTTGGTGGATGTGTATAGATTATAGGTTGTTGAACAAAATCATGCACAAGAACAGATACCCCCTGCCCAAGATAGATTATCTATTGGATCAGTTGCAGCAAGCAAAGTACTTCACCAATTTGGACTTTAAGTTTGGATATCACCACATTCGAGTCAAAGAAGAATATATTTGGAAGATCGTCTTCAAAACCAAGCAAGGTTTGTATGAGTGGTTAGTCATGCCATTTGGCCTATGTAATGCACCAGCTACATTATGAGATTAAAGAATGATGTATTGGTGCCCTTTTATAAATTCAATTTCTTATTATCTATTTGGATGACATATTAGTATACAATGCTACATTATTGGAGCACATCTCACATTTGACATAGGTGTTGGAGACATTAAAGAAGCACCAATTGCTAGCAAAGCTCAAGAAGTGTGAGTTAGCACAATAGTCTTTGTTGTATATAGGGTGTGTGATAGGTGCAATTGAGTTGAATATAGATCTTGCCAATATGGAAGCCATCATGAAATGGTCAATGACTACTAATGTTTCTGAGGTCATGATTTTAATTGGGGCAACACAGTGTAGAAATAACTTGAAATTTGCAGCTGCTAATGAAATCAAATTGAGATCAAGAGACACAATTTCTTCTACTAAATTCCGTAGAAGGAAAACTGAAAATAGAAAAAGATGTAATCATTCAATCACAATGAACACAATATTTTTTACTAGGGAAACCAACTAGGAAAAATCCATCCTCTGTTTATATTAAATAAGATGAGAATAATGATCTATTACAGTGACAACTTAAATCCTTGAATCTCAACTTTCTCTACAATTCTAATCTCCTCCTCCTGAGTATGCTCTTCCCAATACTTAGGAAACATAGGCCTCCTTCTTCCTCCTATTTCCTTGTGCAATTCTTACTCCTAAAGAATAGGGAAGCTCCTATTTCCTTGCGCAAATCCCAAGAGAATTAGCTCACTTTCTCAATGCAAACTCTATACACTCAACAATATATAATAATAAATACAATTATGCCTTTTGCCTCCACTCAAATAGGTAATTTGAATTGTATGCATGACTAGGGTTATTTTTAGTAAATTGACTAGTTAACTGAGAGATCAGTGAGTTAACAACAATTACAACTACTCACTTGAACTCATATTAACTCTATTCATGACTAAAGCTTAAATAACTGAGTTTCACTAACTATAACTCCACTATATCACTAGATCTTAGCAATAAAATCATGTAAAACTCTACTTCTTTCCCACAAACTCGAATTGATTGACTTAACTAAGTGACTTGGCCATGCCGCTTCTGCTAATTGCAACTCCAGTCATCCTGATGATGTGGAAATTCAAATTTCTCCATTTGACGACTAAGACACAAGTCAAATGAAGGCTTTTCTTGCTACAATTTAACACTCCCTCTTAGCAAGAAAAGGGTTATGGACAACCCTTATCATGCACCTCCATAGGAATGTACTTTAACATAAATAACAATCCCTCTCATTGTTGTTATTTCTACTGCAACAATTGCAACTGAGAAGCATCCAAAATACTAAATCAACTGTCTCGGAGCTGCAATTGTCTCTTGAGTCTCTAACTACTACTGTCACTTAAGATCTAACTGCATCAACTGAAACTGATTCTACTGCTACTGAAGAATGTGGGCCCCTGTAGCAAAGGTAATGATCCATGAGAAGAGTATATTGCAATTATTTTTGCTCTACTATGGATCTTGCCCAAAACTTTGCAACTTTGGGACTAAGGCTCTACATCACCCGACCTCACTCCTAGAACTATGGCTACATACATGGAGGAATTTACCTTTAGCTTGTAGAGATTTTTAACTCGAACACCAATTTGTTTTACTTGTCCAATAGCAACATGCTTCAAATATGCCTTCCCTCTACTGAATACCACATCACATACTCTGTCTTTAAGTACAACTACAAAAATTAAAATTTTCTTCAGACAAGCCACATACATTACATCATTTAGGTGAAGATGGGAGCTTGAAACCCTCTTAAAGTTGACATTGCCAATCCATTTGGTACTATATTTTCCATCATCTCCAAGCTCTATGTGTAATTGTAGATCCTTCTCCTCTAGAATGCTGAAGAAATCCTTAGTTCTTTTCATATGAAATGAAGCACCATAGTCTAAATACCACTCATTCCCTCTTATTGTGCTTTCCCTGCAAGCAATGAGGGTGAAATCCAACTCGAATTTTGATGCGAGAGCATCTCCTTCTACTGTGGTTGCAGGATCCTTACCGGATTTATTATGTGGACACTTGGTTGCATAGTGTCCATACTCATGAGAGCCATGGTTTTTCCTGGATTCTGCCTCCCCTTGGGCCTTCTTGCCTTTGACATTATTTCATTTGCTTACTAGAGCACAATCTTCTTCCTCACCAGTTAAGTATGAGACTCCATCTCTATTGTTTCTTCTAATCCCTCCTGCACCAAGTCAAACCAAAGTCTCTCCCAATTTGGGAGCTTGTCTCTTCCATTAATTGAATCCTGATAGTTGTGCCAGGATTTCAGAAGACCAAGGATGTTAGGCCCCTTTAATACTAGTGATTCCACCATTACTATTCTCATTGTATCCCTTATTATTATTGTGCCCCTATTGTCCCCATACTGTTATTAGTATGCCCCATAGAAACCCACTATTGTTATTTTTGTGCCCTTATGTTATTACTATTATGTCGGCTTGATTATATTGTGACCCCTTAGACTCCTATATA